>VUJU01005960.1:0-11898 GCA_009835225.1 Aphis craccivora
TAAATACCTATGTACATGGTGCGCTTCAAATTGAATTGAAACAATTTTTTTTTATATATAATTATTATTGACGTTTTTATAATCTTGTTTTAATTTGCCTCCCCCCTGGTTGAAATTCTAGCTATGCCCATACCTATGTATCTTAAATCTTCTAAATTCCCAAGTATTTCCACCAAGATGATAATGAATTCTGTAAGTAAGTTCGCATACACTACACACAGTACACACTATTATGTTTTGGCATCATATATACTATTATACTATTTATACTCATGATTGACGCATAGAATAAATTATTTTGTAGTTGTCATGTTCAAAACTCATACAGTGATCGTTGAAAAATTATAAATTATAAAGCCAAAGGTGACGAATTATAGTAATTACTTAATAATTTACTTGTAGTATTTACTATTGTTTGTTTCATATAGGTAGGTACTTATTAGCTATTTTTCAAAAGCATTTAGATAAAACAATATAATAATATAATATCGAATTTTTTACGTTAGAAAAAAATATACTACAAGACGTTGCCTACTAAATAAATGAACAGTCGACAGTAGTGTGTGTTATTGATAGTCTAACCACGACGCCGTCGTGCGTTATGCGATTTTAATATAATTTTACGGTATAGTTTTTAGTACGAATGTAATAATTACCTATGGCGTTTTCCATACATTTATTAAGTATATATTCCTTATATTAGCTAAGAGCGTTTAGATTTAGAATCAATTTTCAGTACTGGAAATGTATAAACATTATCGTAAACTATTGTAACTTAGATAAAATGTATAGATGTCCGGTACTCGTGTTAGAATTATGTAACTAGGTATTGTTTATTATCTATTTTCTATATTCAAGTATAGAATGTAGAAGTATAGAGTGTACTAACTACACTGATCATAAGCTTTTTAAATTATATAAATAAATATGAATAAACAGGCTTTATTAATTTTAACATTTAAAACATATTTTCTAACTCGACTTTCATTACAAAATTTAAAATTGTTTGTCTATTTATCAATGAAAATTTTATAGGTTAATAGGTAATTACTAATTATAAAATTAGGTAATAAAGTTATTACCTACTTATGTATAAAAAAAAAAGGATTCTAAGCGATGAATGAAATTAGTGGATCTGTTTACAATTTTACTAGGACAATTTATGATGTTTTAGAGATACTATATTTGTATTATTATTATAGTAGGCATTTTTTTTTTTTTAATTTGGTAGGTTAAATCAATTTTTATCACACTTTTATAGTTTTAAATTATAAATTTGAAATCACTATTGATATCGCATAGAATGGTGCGAATTATTTTGGTATAAATAGCTAAACAATATTTTTAAACTTAAAATATACCTACTTAAAACTTAATACCTATATGTTGAAAAATATCTGAATCAACATATTGCATTATTGCTATTGTACCCACACCGGTTAATCGCTAGAAAAAAATACCAATTTTTCAAACTTGTTACGACATCCTCTTATTTCCTCTTGTCCTTGTAATTTGTATAATAACCTTAAATTCTAACTTTTTTAGATAAATACATATTAGTGTATTAAGTTGAGATACTAGTTGTATAATGTAACAGTACCTATATATATAGGTAGGTACTTACCTTAAAGAATACATTTTATCTAATCTAGGCATATGAATATTTATAAACAAAAATTATCTATGAATATTACTTTGTTCTATATTTTATTAAAATTAAGAAGTATAGGTATACTGCAGGTACCTATGCCTTATATTTAATAATACTACATATTTTTAAAAGTTATTGTTGGTATTTATTCGAATAATTCAACTAAATAACAAAGTATCAAACTTATACATTTTTATTTTAAGAAAAATCATTAGTTTACATTATACAATATACATATATAGGATTAATAAAAACAAATACAAGTGTATCATAGTTTATTGATTACTAAATTAATATAGGTTAGCATTGAAAATATTGAAGCATTTATCTTTAAAATTTAATTCTACACAATTACACAGGATATCCTGGATAAATACATTGAAATAATGGATGTTTGTATGTTTATCCTTGATAGATATTTAAAATTTTTTATACCTACGTATATGTCTCATTAGTTTATAGAAAAAAAAAATAATAATTAAAAGAGCCACAGGAGATATAATTTACGATCTTAGTATTTTATAAATAATAGTGCTTAACATATTGCTTATAGATATATTATTTTGTTACTCCTTAATAATAACCTATGCATTATATAAGCTATACTCTAATATTATGTCTTATTCAATTTTTCGTTAGAGGCTAACATAATGATTAATAATTATTTTTTATAACACTTAACGATAGTCATAATTAATCTTATAAGAACTGAGGACTATACAATGATCATTGATTATGGATCAATGATCACGGTAAATAATAACATAGGTATAGCGTATGTAAATTATATTTTATAAATGATATGTTATATATAGTACAGCTCTTAGAATGACTTTCACCTAGATAATTTGTGAGATAATTTAAAAGTGAAAAAAAAAATTATTATCAGTGTAGATATAGATAATTGTGTATCTGTTTTTTTCATAATTTTCTTAAATATTTTGACTTGGTTCATATTTTATACATTTTAAATCAATTTTTTTTCTACAAATGTTGATAAAAGGTTATAGCTAAGATTTGAAAATTTAATACTATGTTTCTCATAAGTAACAAGCAGCTTTAGACATTCAGAAATCAGAATCGTTTTTCATTTACAATAGGTATATAATTTAAATCATTTAATTCAATCTTGACATACCTATTATAGAGATCAACAACTCGTCACTTAATATAAAGAAGGAATGTACCACTTGTTACTACAAAAATTGCATGCTCGATAAAAAAACCTCGAAAATTTAATATATAGTTTTCATAAGTTTTTTTTATAGGCATTATAAAATAAAGTTTAGTAAAATACCTACATGTGGAATTTCTATTCAAACGATTTTATTATTATGTTGTAAATTATAGTTCAATGTGATATTATAATCGTAGAAACGTGAAACATTTTAATAATATCTACTTAAATTATTATTTTATATACCTAATAAATGTTTAAAATACTAATACCAATTTGGCCGATTAAACTACGGTTAACTTTAATCGAAGATTGTACAGCTTTACAGATTGTATTTAATATGTAAATGTAAAAACCCATTTTTTTTTTTTTTAGAATATTTCAAGTAAAATTTTACAAAATTGCAAAATTGTATATTTAACCAAAAAATAAGTATTTCAATTAAGAGTTTTATAATTTATTGTAACTTTAAAAATACCTATTATGCATGTTGGACTTGAAACTTTTTATTATTGTATTCATAAATGTATGATTTTTGTTAATAAAATATAAGAAATCTGAAATATATAAGCCATTAAGCCCATATTATTTTTATAATTAATAATAAAATTAATATAATATATTATGAAATAATTGTTTTGAGATGAAGATATTAGATAACAATACATTTATCAGTAAATATTTAATATTATTTATATTATATTATATTTTATAATAATTGTAACAATTATCAATTATTGATAGATTGATACTATTTTCTAATTTTGTCTTTTATATTTTCATATGATAATATATGATAATTATTAATTAATAATGGTAATAACTACAATATAATATAATTTATACATAGCAAATAAATAATGATCAATACCAATATTAAATTATTCTTTTACGATTGTTTTTGTTAATGAGATCTTAATCTTTGTCTATAATAATTAATAATAGCCAGAAATATTAGTATCTACATAAAATATTTTATCCGAGCTTTTTTGACAAGTGACTATTTTCGTTCCAAGAAATTGGATCAGTCAAATTGCTTATTGAGTGTATGTGATGTGTGAAATATAAATCATCAAATTAAACCATGGTAGTCAGACCATAGACTAATATATAGTATATACCTAATAAATAAATTAGTAATAGAGTATACCTATGATTATATGATTCAAAACAATTCTGGGCGATTCTTTTAAAACAGGACACTCATAATAAACTTAGTCAGTTTTCATATTTAATATAGCCATATAGGTAGTATGTATCACTGCTCATATGCCCACTGGTTAGTAACACTAGTATATAAAGTTTAATACCTATAGTAACTATATAAAGATAATATAATGTAGATACCAGTTAGTAGATATCCTTGAGGCTTATTCTTCCGTCTGTTTATAACTACAACTGCGAGTTATATATATATATAAAAAAAATATTGTTGTGAATTATTAAAATTACATCTTTGTGACCATATTATAATAATGTTGTCATGTTTCCTGTTTGTTTTAACAGTCAAATATTTTTAATGATTTAAATATATATATATATTTATGTCTACATTTGAAAATGAATTCTATTGTTCTCTATTGTTTATAAATTATAACATGACGTGTATAGTTTATTGTGTATCAGATACAAAAATACGACTTAATATTATATTTTCAAAAAGACACGGTAAATTTAATATTTATTATATATTTAATATTTATATATATATATTGAGTATTTCAACATTTTTTAAAGTATCTATTTCAAATTTCAATACATATAAAGGTATTAAGGTATATTACGGTTTGCAACTAACGAATCCTTAAAATTCTTAATAAAAAAAAAAAAAATTATTATAATAATAAGTAGGTATAGGTATATGTAATAGTACTCGAAAAGCAAATTTAATATTTTTTTGTAGGTAATTTATTAACATAAGTATTATTGATAATTGAAAAAAAATGTCTGTAGGTAGTAGGTACAAACAAGTTATTTTTATACTAATTTAATGGTATACATTATATAGTATTATGTTTTTGCTTTACAGTTTTATATTTTAAGCAAAACGATGATGAATATATTACAATGATGTGTGTTTTTTGTGTTTATTTATACGATAAAATGTTAAAAAAATGTTTCAATTATCAATTTTGAGAGTATAATTTTGATCTTTGAATACCAAATTAAATCTAGTTTGTACTTTATAGAGAACTAAAAAAACAATCCCTCCAATGTGTAACTCGAAAACCAATAACTAGTAATAGTTAGGTAATTGAAATTTTCATTAAATGTTTACATCGTTATACAGTTTTCAAAATATTTTGTTCTTTATAAGCTTTTATTAGACATTTAAAAATTATTAGCTGAGTAAAATTTCGAAAAATGATAATACAAGATTCCTCTTAAGTTGTTCTATTGCTAATTAAAAAATATTGAAAAAATATATTCATAATATATTTTTATTAGCGATTAAATTTAGAATTTCGAAAAAAATCATAAAATTTCAAAAACGTTCAAATTATTTTTTAGTTAGAAACTTATAAAATTTTTCTTCATTTATCAAGATTTGAAATTTGAATACAAAATTTTTCATAAATTTTTCAACCTATATGGTTGTATAATAAATTATTTTATTATACATTTATAAGACAAATTATTTTTTTATGAGTGTTTGGAAATTCAAGGGATTAAATTAAAAGAAAAATAGGGGTGGATGTTAATTGCTTTGCGAACAATCTTGTATTTTTATATGCAAAACAAAAATTGTATTGTTTTACTTGTCTAGTATTCAATATACCTACAGGCTGTTACATACGTACATTGCAATATAATGCAATATAAAGACATTCATTTTTAAATTTTAGTGCCTACACGTGTATTTACTGTTTTCAGGTTTTCTCAATGACTCACATTTGTCATGTTTTGTTTAACGTTTATTATTTTCAAATACAACACGAATACTCGTAAGAAATAAAAAAAAGAGTTAATGCTTAATGACAAAAAGATGAGTTCTATGTATGTTCTACAAAAGAACCTGGTAATACGTATTTTTTCATTTATTTATTTAGTACCTATGTAATTATGTTTTTTCTCCAGTTTTCGGCCATTCATCTCATAATTTACACAGTATAAATATTCGTTATTTATACATTCCTAACTTTTTAGAAAATTTAAGTGCATGACGCATGTAATCAGTATTTATATATATATATTGTTATATTTTTACTTTAAGTACACAATATACATACATAAATAATTATTTGTGAAATGTTCCACAAGAGGGGGAGCAAAATTGTCTTTGGTTTTGATTTTCGTCTATTTTTAGCGAAACTATGTGATATTTTTCTAGGGAAATAGTTACATTGCCGACGACAATCGACTCGGCCTCAATCATCTATCTATAATATTATATTTAAATTATTTAATAAATATACGTCTATACACATTGTTATTTATTTGTCAAATATGTATTATTTTCATGATTTTACTGTAAAAATATTGATTAAAATCATGTATTTTGAGAAAATTGTTTATCATTGACGCTGATTGATGATGGAATGTATATCAACGAAAAAAGTTACAACACACTAATAACACCTAGTTATACCCAATATAATAATATTCTTTTATTTTTGTCATCTTATTACACTCTAGCTGTCGCTGTGCTGATCTACAAAAATAATCGAAACACGCAGTACATTATATGTTTATATAAATTATAATATTATACATATTTATAGGAATTGGGAGTGGGTGATCAGGGCGATCATACCCTCCCCTCTTTGAAACCATCCCTGGGTTTAAGCCGTGAGTACTCAGTACTTATTTAATAATTATGATTTTGATTCTATTCTGTAAAAACGTATTTTCAATGAATTGTTAGTATAATAATATATTTATATATTATGCATTCCTAAATCTGAGTATAAGATCGTATTTACTCCGATAATAATATCCTATCTTAATCATTTGATTTAAAATATATAATAATAAATAATAGTTTAAAATATGAGCTTTTTTTGTTTAAATCAGTGGCACCGATCCTATGATTTAACTGTGACCAATTTAAATTTCATATGTAAATTAAATGGTTGAGTGGGTGAGTGTAAATACCTTGGAATTGAAATTGGTAAAAATTGGCAAGTTTCGAACTACCATGTCTCAAGAATAACTTTGAAATTTGCTTTTAATTAGTTGTTTATTGGGAGTTTAAGAACCTCTGATTGGTTGAAGTGAGTGGTAGGTAGGTACCTACTATGTATAGCATATATAGGAATTTGTCATAGGCATTTCAGATGACAACGGCGTCAGTGCGCCACTGATTTAATTAGTCTATTATATAATTGATTCACCTAATATTTAGCCTACCTATTTAATATTATATGGGATGCGGCTAAATTGTCAAATTTGAACAAAATACAAAGATTCAAATCGATTACCTTGCGCATTATATCTAAAGTCCCTATTACGTATGAACCTTATACTCTACACATCAAAACTGTCTCATAATTAATGTCTTAAATTATATATTTATTTATAAGCGTTATCGCTCATGACTAAAGAACTACCCTAACCCACTAATCTCAGCACTTAACTTGGAATCAATACCTGAAAATCTTCAAAAACGGCTTTAATAGTAGGTGACATAAACTTTTAATATAAAATATTTATATATAAAAAAAAAACAATTGAATCGATGTCAAGTGTAGCCACTGCAAGGATACTTCTTTAATCATATATTTTTCATTGCTTATATACTCTTAAATATCACACAAGCTTATTGTAAACAATAACAATATACAGATTGTATATTTCAAAATATATATAAAAAAATTTAATATTGAATAAATTATTTTAATATTTATTAGTAATTATCAGTTTCAATTTTTTGGTAGTTATATACTTATATAGTAAAATTGTATAATATGATGTTGTTTTTATTTGAGCTCATAAACATCAGAAAAATAAAAATAAAACAGAACGTAGCAAACATATTAAAAAAATCCAAAAACAAAATCATAAAACGGAAACTAAATACTTAAAAATTAAAATATTTACAACGCCATACACTATAGTAAAACAAAACAATGTCAAGTACTTGATTTATTTCTACTAAAAATTATCATTTATTTACTTTTATAACTATCTATATTAAAATTGTATTATTTAATATTTAATATATATACGTATATATTTTATTTGAATTTTATTATTTATTTATTAATTATGATCAAATTTTTTTTTATATGAATTATTATTATAATTATTATATCCATACATTATGCCTATATTTACATTATTCAGGATATTTAACATCAACATATCGATTGGCAGTGTTATATAGCTTATTTTTGTTGTGCTGAGGATAAACAATGTAATTACTAGGTAATCATGTATTTTATATTTTTTTTTACACGTGTATAAATAACAAAATAGTAGATTTTATGAATTATGTAGGTAATTTTAAATATTGTAAGAAAAATAAACTCATACATTTTAATGTTGATGTCAGAATATTGGTGTACCTAATGGTGTCTATATTTAAATATGATTTAAAAACCTTTGATTACACATTAAGTTTTTAGATATTTTTTTTTTTTTTTGTCAAACAATAATAGACAACGTTATATGTATATAATACCTATTACTGCATTAGTATAGGTATAATGAGTAGAGAATACCAAAGATCTAGGTAGATATCTAAAATGTATTTACCTATTATAGTAGTACAGTACCTATATAAAATAATAATAATAATATTGATTGTTGTTTATTAGTTATTACAAAATAAATTCCAATTACACACAAAAAAGATATATAAGTCAAATTACATGTACAATGTACATATATAGTAGGTATATAATGAGAATAAAAGATAAAGATAAAAAATAATGAATACACGAAAAAAGATCATTAAGTAAAGAATAAAATAAATCTAAACTATTTATAGAATTTTCTAAAGACATTAAAATATCAGAGGAGAAGAATGACATAATATACTCGTATATTATATTTGGTGGATAGAAATAGTTTATTTTGAAGTATAATCGTTCAATCAGTTCTGGATAATCTATACCTACTATAGTATTGTCACTATTGTTTAATCATTTAGTTAATGTAGGTAAAATATAGATACCTACATAATATTATATAATAATATGAGATCCAGTAATTTTTTCTCTATAGTCCATAAAACGTACATTAAAAAAACCTTATTGTAACATATTAATATGTTATTGTTTGTATATTTTTGCTCATTAAATAGTGAAGTTAAGAAATACTTCATCTATAATATCTTTATATTATATTTATAAAGATACCATTTAAAATGGATGCAATGAACTTGGCTGATGACGTCATACAATATAAATTATTTGTTTGTATTAAAATGTTCATCTATGATTGAATTGAGATTTAACGACGTGGTGATGTGTATATAAATAGCTATACCTACCTATACAATATACATAATATATATATAGATTTGTTAATATTATTAGTTTATAATCTACTGAAATCGTGTGCGTGAGAAGATTTTATAAAACTTATAATATGTACGGCGTATAGTTGTGCACGCTTTTTATCGTTACTTGTGTTGTCTTGTGTATTATTGTATATTTGTATAAACTATAAAGAGATTTAAACGCATATTATTATTGTCACACGGTAAAAATATGCCAAGTTATATGTTTATACTGTACGTTATACACCATACGAAATATGAATGTTTTATAACTATAAGTTATAATTTATTGCTCATCGACTATAGGTATAACATTATTAAATAAAGAGGCAAAATTATATTTTGGGAAGATCCTTTTTATAATATATTGAGTGGTGGAACCCGGAACCGCAACTTTGTGTTTATATTATTTTGGTTTTATATTGGTATACCAGCTTTTTTTTTATAGTACCTATATTTAACTGAATTGCCCACTGATAGTTTTAATTTAAAACAAATGCAATTATTTTTTAATGGTAATTATAAAAATAATATTGTACAAAAATCCAGTAGGTACCTAAAATTTTGGTTAGGAAGAGGGGATATGGCCAAAAAAAAGTCACTAATTTATAAGTAAACTGTTATAGTTTGTGTTAAGTATTGTACATTTTCATACCTAGCTTATAAAATAGTAAAAATAGATTTTTAAATTTTATTACAACATAAGTCCAAACATTTAAAAATTTTTAATAATTATTTTTCCAATACAAATAGCTGAAAACGTTTTGAAAACTCAAGAGCTATTATCATAAAAACTTGAAAATTTTCTAGTTTTAAGATTTCAGGCACAACTGACTTTAGAATTAAAATTAAGAATTTAAGTTGAGTTTTCACTTGAATTTTTAAATTTGAATATATAACATAGAGATTATTTTTAAGGGGCTCTATTGTTGTCGTCCCTCATGGCTACGTGCTATATTTTACTGCACTGAAGTAGTGACGAATACACTTATAAGTTATAGACTATTAGACTGTCATGTTTAGTCATACCACTGTATCAGTATTATAGCTATAACTTTATATTGCAATAGTGCATGTCACATGTGGTTTACGTGCAATTTTTCTATGATGAAGGGAAAGAGAGGAAGAATTTGAAAATAAATAAGTACCCAAACAATTATAGACACAAGATAAAGTTTAAAAGAATTAAGTAGGTGTTATATCCTTTTGATATGATATAATAGTATAGTACTATGGTATTGTGTTATTGATAAATAAAAAAATAACAATAGCTGTGTTATAATAAAATTAGTTTTTATTTATTTCAATTTGTAAAGTCTTACTTTAAGACAAAATTTTATAGTTTTTAATTATTTTTAAAATATATAATGATTGAAAATTAGCTAGTAATTGTTCTAGGATTATCTATTATTCTATTATTAATTTAATTTAATGGAATTTGTGATGTGTTGCATAAGTATTTACAGGCTACAATGATGTATTATACCTACTTCTGTTATTTTAATCAAAAATTGTTAAAACAAGTAAAATATACAAATTATACTGTGTATTAATTTTATATTATAAAAAATGTGTTTGAACAAGTTTGGTGAATCAACCTGTATATAAATTATGAATGTTATATGCTATGCATAAATACATGTGTAGGTATAAATAAATAAAAACTTTTTTGGGAAATTTCAAAGGAAACTTTTACTTATTATTTTTGACATCTAATATGAACGTCTAATTAGTCGGTGTATATTGTTTAAAGCGAGGCATTATCTGAGGGGGGTTCAAGGGGTCTGAACCCCCTCCCAAATAGGTTCCTTCAATATTTTACAAATGTTTAAAATAACTATTTTTAGTACTAACAAAAATATTTTCATCATAAATGATTTAAATTCCAATTGAATTAACTATTGGCTGTTTTAAAATTAGGTACTACTGTTTTGTATAATAGAAAACCGAAAAACGAGTTCGTAATTTATAGCTATGTATAGTATACATTGTATACTTGAATAGACATTGATTTGTCTCTTTTCGAATAATATATTTCGTGTACAGAAAAAACATGTCATGTGAGCAAAAACAAATAGATACAAGGAAAAACATCGGATGAAATAAAATGCTGTGGTCTGCGGATATGTGATATATATATATACATTATACATATATAATATATCAAATATATTATTATGCGGATTGCGAATTATGTGCATTACGCGGATGTAATAATATAACATTATCTGCAATAGAATAGCGTGAGTACAATATTTATATGTATTATAATTTATAATATTATGATATATTATTTAGGTATATACCATAAATACGACGTATAAAATTGGCGAATTGGCATATTATTATTATTATTAAATAAATTTATTATTGCGCAGAGTGCAAATTTTCATATGATATGTATACATAGTTATTAGTCATGTTTGATATTTGTATTTTGTGTGTACTTGCACACTTATACTTACTATTATGTTTATGTATATGAAAATTCGCGATGATAAGT
The DNA here is from genome assembly GCA_009835225.1 of Aphis craccivora. Classification (NCBI taxonomy): domain Eukaryota; kingdom Metazoa; phylum Arthropoda; class Insecta; order Hemiptera; family Aphididae; genus Aphis; species Aphis craccivora. Next base: position 11,777 of record VUJU01005960.1, read on the forward strand.
ACATGATACAACATACTATACTATATAGCTACAAGTGTCGGGGCGAGATCCCAAGGCCTGCGCCACCGCTACCATCGGTCCATACTCATTATACAGACGTTTGCGGCGGCGCTATAGGTTTA
>VUJU01005961.1:0-11896 GCA_009835225.1 Aphis craccivora
AATCATATTATAAAAAATAACATCAGGATAGTATGCGGTGCTCGTGCCCCTAAATCCGTGGTTGTGTAGGCTGAAGCCTACACTGCTTACGCCTTAATCCGGGCCTGAATCGTGTTCGTTCGCAAAAAATTAAACAGTTAAATATTATATAGGTACATACGCAATACGATACCTACAAAACAAGTACACATAATATAGGTAATAAAATATGTGCGCTTTCAATGCGTGTTCGATTTTTAGTACCTACTGTGGAAGTATGAATTAAATAATAATAATAATATATACCTAGTTTATTTAATATCGAAAATAATTTACTGTCGACTTATTTAAATTACTACTTATTATTTAATTATTATTATACTTTTAATGATTATTCAATGCATTTACCAAGAAAAAAATGAAAAGAAAAAATATATAGTTATAACTTTTAAGCAGGTATACCTATAATACGTGTAATTATATTTTCATTAATAATATATCTTTTTTTTTATATAAGATAATAATATACTATAAAAAATTGTATATTCAAATATATTTTATAAATAATTTTAGTTGGGATGCGGTAGGAAAGGCGGCGAATTGGAAAGTGTCTATAGGTGGAAAAACCTCAAATACGACACTAGCTATATACCTTCATACTCCATTTAAAACTTTACACATTTTTAAAAATGAAAACATCAGACGAGTAGGTACCAGAGGCCAGAGAGTTTTCCATAAATTGTAGAAAGCTGCATTGCTTGCATGCATGTAACGAATTACATAAGAATACCTGCCTACTCACTTACCTACTTTGAATTATACCAATACTGCTGTATTATAATCAAACCATAATATAAATTATAATAACTTATACAATAATAAATAGTTTACTTTTTTAAATTTTGTTTTTTATACATTGTATAGGTAGGTATGTACTTTAACTGGAAGCATTTAGCATACTGAAATTTCAAATTAGTAAATATATCATAGGTATTTCATAAAAATAAGAGTTTTGTAAAATAAGATTGCCAAGATTACAACAAAAAGATTTTTAATAGTTTACTTTATTTTACATTTTAAATTACAAATCTAAGTTCCGATAGTGATCTTATACAATATTATCATGATATCACGGAGAAAACGACTTTTAAGAAATATAAGTATTTAAAATAGGTATACGATGATATATAAATGAAAGTTAAGTTATTGATGTTTCAGCGGACAACATTGGATGTTTTTGTAATTAACAATGCCTGCAATCTACTATAGTAGATATATTTTCGAAAAAAATCAACGTCGGTCTAGACTCTAGTAAATGTTGATCAGCAGCTTGTACCTCCTTGGTTGGTCGTACTGAACGATGGAAAACACCACTCTCTGCCCCAGCTTCTTCAGGCCTGGTATTTTCGTTTAATTCAAAAAATTACGGACAAGAAGTTCTGGACAGCTGTCACAGCAGCCATTAAAAGTTTCTTTGCCATTCGATCGCCTTACTTGATTGTACAATTAATTTCAGGCTCCTTCCCAATGTTCCAAATCATGATGTACCTGCAAAAAATAATTTTTCATACCTAATATAGTTTTATTGTGTACAAATCGATAAATTGTCAAGAAAGAGTGAGAAAGTAGGTAATCGATATGCTAATCAGTAAATGTGGAGTGTATCTTGTCATTGAGTAAGTCACAATAATGGATGTGTAGGTATTGTAAATATATTGTTATAGGTATATACATTATTAAATTAATTAATTTTTTTATAATAGTAATACGATAATATAAAATATGATTAGACAATATGTACCATAAAATTAATTAAATGTTTTTAAAATCTGATTATATATAAAAAATATAATAATACACGTAAAAGTTTTAAATTCTCGTGAAATATATTTTTGAATAATACCAAAATAACTACTACTACTGTACTTATTCGATTAAATAACGAATTTTGACTAAATTTGAATATCAAATGCTTATAAAAAAAACTATTAAAAATATATTAAAATACAATTTTTAATACTGATACTATATTTAATTTAACTTTAGACAACTTCAGGCGCTTTTAAACATATTTGCGAAAACCAATTATTTTTTATAAGTAAATCATATATATAATAGTTAATAATATATGTGTCTATGTATTAAATTTTAAAATGTTAGGAATAAAATTAAACTTAAACATTTAATAAATTTTGTATTACAGATTAATTTATATAAATACTAATGATTTTCGGAAAAATTTAATTTAAAAAGCTTATAAAGAATCAGAACTAAATTTATTCTATATATATATATATATTTTATATGAGAAAATGTGCTATATTTTCACCTGATCTACGTATTTATTCAAAAATAAAAATTGTATCACAAATTTACATCGAAAAATAACTAAAAACACTTGACGCTTAAATTACACTAATAAATAGCACAAAAAGGGCCAACATTTTTTAAATATTTGTATGCATTCAATTATAATATTGTAGCAATTTAAGTCTAAAATTATTTTTTTTTGAATTACACAAAAAACAAATTAATTTTGTCAAATATTGGTTTTGCGTTTTCTGATCATTTTTAAAAATACTTAGAAAGTTTGAATTTTGACTTTATTGTAAAATTATAAACTATAGACCCAATTTTCTATCAGAACCCTTCTCGAAATTGAAGTTTGAAATATTTTTTCAATCACTTATACAAAATACAGAAACAAAAACAAATTAAAAAAAAAAACACATCATTATAATATCAGTTCATTCATCCCTCCTCCCAAAATCTAAAATAGTTCTAAAAATGTTAAATACTTTTAAAAAAATCAGTGTTTACCTTTAACAAAATCGTCCTGGATAATCGACAATAACTATTCTGTCGTCATACTTTTATGGAACGATGATTTGGAACTATACTTGTTACGTTCGAAAAACGATTTATAGAACAATGGAACGTGTACATAACGCAACATCATTTTTCGTATGTATAGACAAGTGTCCATCGAATGCCAAAGCTACTTTAATTGTTGCTGTGACAACTGTCCAGTATTTCTTACCAGCATTTTTTGAATCAAATTGAAAACAGCAGGCCTGCTGAACCAGGGGCAGTCAACAATGATTGCCCGTCTTCGTCCGACACAAACGATTGGAAAGCTTTTTGCCACAGTTGTTGGCACTTAATGTTTGTAGCAATGTGTTGAAGCAACAGCATTAAGATATGATACTATTATAAACTGGCATGATGTGTATTCTAGTTCGCGTCATCCAGCAATGTCAGCGGTTAGACCGTCGGTGTCATTAATGAAATACTCTCAATAAATTATTATCAGTTGTAGTGACGACAAATAGTGGCAACAAGTCAGTATCATATCAAATAGTGGCGACAAGTCTTCATAATAATATCAAATAGCTACGAATAGGGGTACTGTAGTTGTTGTCGTCTCTTTAGACGACGTCTTTACGACTAGGTATACGGTTGAGGTATACTTGGCGTTACAACGTTATAATGGTAATCATCCGTCATCTGCTAAGGTGTAGATATAGTGCATTGAAAAAGTTCCGTAATCATCTACAGAGTTGAAGATAACATAATTTGTTTCGCATAACATCGCATAATATTGTTCATATTTATTTTTCTTAAAGCCATCTTTAGTATTAAATCGTTATCGGAACTTCCATCTGTAAATCTGAAAAAACATATAGGTAAGTTATTTTTATTAACTAGGTAGTATTAATTTCAATTCAAACTGATATTGACACATAACTCAAAGTTGTAACCAAATAACGAGTTGAAGGCTTAACAGTTAACTAATCACTCCCACAAAATGTTTTTTAATTACTGCTTCGAGCACACAATACATATATTACTCGATAAATTCGTCCAAACAAAGAAAAATACATTATATACTCGCCGCGGAATAAGAACATACCTGGCCACCTGGGTGGCGGACCATAACAGGTTCTGCGCCTGCAGGTGGCTAATGTAGGTATATACATATGGTCGGTTAACTACGACAGGATGTGGTGGGAAACCGGTCCGCCTCCTGCGAGACAAGGAACGTTATTATTCCACCGCGAGTATACATTATACGATTATCGTAATAGTAATATTGTAATATAATTTATAAATAATATTTTAGTTTAGATTTTATAATGTAATACAAGTAAGTTTTCTTTATTACATTTAATAAAAAATCTTTGTAGACACACCACGGAATAAGAACATACCTGGCCACCTGGGTGGCGGACCAAAACAGGTTCACCACGCGCAGGTGGCCAATGTAGGTATATACATATGGTCGGCTAACTACGATAGGATGCGGTGGGAAACCGGTCCGCCGCCTTCGAGACAAGGTACATTCTTATTCCACGGTGAGTATACATTATACGATTAACGTAATAGTAATATTGTAATATAATTTATAAATAATATTTTTGTTTAGATTTCATAATTTAATACAAGTAAGTTTTCTTTATTACATTTAATAAAAAATCTTTGTAGACACACCACGGAATAAGAACATACCTGGCCACTTGGGTGGCGGACCAAAACAGGTTCACCACGCGCAGGTGGCTAATGTAGGTATATACATATGGTCGGCTAACTACGACAGGATGCGGTGGGAAACCGGTCCGCCGCCTGCGAGACAAGGTACATTCTTATTCCACGGCGAGTGTACATATAGAAATATACATATATATATAGCGTATATGTATGAGATTTAAAAATATCTAAATAAATAAATGTTAAGTTATTTATTTAGATATATTTTTTTTAATTGTTTAAATTATTCGGGTTTTTTTTATACATTTTGACGGAATCATTTATTTATTAGTCAAAAATATTATTTTAACATAATAATATAACATTAGTATACATAAGACAGTGGTTACAATTTTATATTAAGCTAGGAAGTTAACAATGATTAAATTTTGATTAATTATAATATTAATTGTATATCAGAATTGACTTTTATAAAATAATTATGTAAGAAATAACTGGTCAAGTCACTTTGTGATTTAAAGTCAAGGCTATAGGTACACGGCGTTTTCTGGAGTGTATTTTTTATTCCTTGTTTTATATCGGAAAATCTATAGGTAAGTATACAATGGTTATTGGTTATAATACGGCTCGTTTTCATCAGCGACGCAAAACGCCAGCGAACTTGTGTTTTGGGGAATGAACGTCGAAGTAAGAAGAACGCAAACTCCTAATTTTACATTGTTTTAAATTAGGATGGTCTGTACTGGTGACGGAAAAGGCATCTTTTAATAAACTTTACCATTTATTTTTAAATATTTTATAGATATATATATATGTGGCGGAAAACACTCCGCGGAATACGCCCTGTATATAGTTCCGGCCTTTGACTAGGTTACTGTAATGAATGTGTAAAGTTTGTATTCTATAGTTACTCGTCGCATACTAAGATGATAGATATTGACTATTGAGGATACTGCTAGTTATTTAATTTTTTTCATAAATAAATCGCCTATAATATTAGGTATAATAGATATAACAATTATTCCATAGTTTTAAAATTTAACTACCTACATGTTATGAACTTGTATAAAAAAATTTTAACCAGCCAGTAATCATGATGATTTTTTTGAACGTACTTATATTCATATATAAATACTTTTTGGATGAAACAGGTCATAATATATTGTACAAAAAAAAAAAATGTACAATAAAAATAATAATACTCTAATGTTCAACACTTAAATACATATTTTTACTTAGTAATTCAATCTAATCATACAAGTAATCGATAACTTAACTTAATTTAAGGATTACTTAACCACAATAAAATATATTTACGAACGTCACAATAAATAGAAAGAGATTTATAAATATATAATTATTATTGTAATAAAGAAAAAAGTACTCTTTTTAATGGTGTTAAGTATGTTATTTTCATTAAATAATACATCTTTTCATACAATTGTTTGAATAACTATGAAAATAATGACAATATAATATAAAAAAGTGTCAATAATATTATATGACTACAATTCAAAAGTTTTGGAAACATTAATATTAATTTCTTAATGTTCTTAAAATGATTAAATTCCTAATATTATTTTTCCGTCTGGGATATTATATATAAATGTGTAGGACTGAATTTGGAAAGAAAACCCCTATAAATGCTGGAATTAATATGGCAATGGAACTTAATATAGATGTTAGTTTGTTTACAATCTTCAAAATTTTATAAGAAAATGGTAAATAAAAAAATAAAATTACTAGCCTAGATCAGCAATTCTCTACCTTTTTATATTCGAGAACTAACTACACAGTTTGAACATTTTTACGTACCATCTAACCTTTTTTTTTTTTGCTTATTAATAATGTATACGTTTATGTTATATGTATAGAAATTTATAAAGGGAGATTAATAATTATTATTATATAATTATAAAACTCTTTCTATTCACTTACTGGTATAATGGAAAACCGCATGATACGGTTGGTCAACGAGAGTACCGTTTATCATAACTTATAATATTACAAATCATTATTACTACTTAGTACTTGTATTATATTTATTCTATCATACCTATAACTAATTATTAATAAATTATTATCATATTAAAAAACTTATATATGATATTTATATTTTAAATTGTTGTAAACGGCTTCGCCCGTTAATATAAGTATAAATATAAATAATATAAATCAAGCATGATCAACTTAGTTATTAATTAATAATAATTAATTACTTTGATCTAACGAGTATGAGTAGTTATTATAAGAACCTTTGTTCTCCACAATAACTCTATTTTACAGAGACAATAATTTATTTATTAATATTATGTTAAAAAATATATAAATATCTATTTGCATGGTTGTATATCGTTCAATTTTTTAAATAGAAATATACACAGATTTGAGGTGATCACTCTAAATCAGAGATAGCGAACCTTTCTGTATCCGTAAGTCAAATTAAAAAATTTAATTTAATTAATTTTCCCCTGCCCGTCAACAAATTTAATGAACCTTTTTTAAAAAATTTAACATTCAATGAATTTTGACAGATAATAAGCATGTGTCAATAGAAGAGGATATGGATATCACTCCGTGACATACATGTTACATGTCATAGTTTCGCCATTTCTGCCATAAAAACGTATACAACACACTTTATATTACATAAAGCTTAATATTAAAATCTGTTAAAGACTGACCAGTAAGTAAAGTTAATTTGAATAAGAGAAATACGAGAAAATAATTACTAATTACTAATAATACTAATTACAAAGTTATAAGGCATATTTTATAAAAATTTTACAATTATGTAAAACTTACCTAAATTGTGATTTGTGAATTATGTAGATATATTATCAAGGCGTGCATGATGAATGTTACTCCAACAATGACGAAAATCGGCCGATCTCTTTATTATCTGAGGTGATCTCCATTTCCTTAAATTTAATAATAAAAATAATACTGACGTTATATAATTAATGTATTTTATTTCCATAACGGCATATAAATAATTAAAAAAAAATATTCACCTTTTCATCGTGCAGTAATATAGTTGTAGATACGCTTGGTCGTAAAATCTACAACGTGATGTTTGCTCGCTTGACGCGAAGGACTGAGTGCGTTTGACGTCTGCACTGCTAAGCCTCCCTAAAATAAATGATTTGCTTGTGCGATGCTTAGTATCTTTTATACTAAAAATATGGCTGCAAACCAGTTTTAGAACGGAGCAATGCAGACGGTGTCTGGGATAGTACGACGCCAACTAAACATACCATTAAAAAGAAACATAAATAATATATATAGGGTGTTTCAGAAATCAATACGAATTGAAAATTCCTGACCACATAAATCAATGCTACAGGCTCCTTAAGTGGACATATGATGCCGGTCATTTTTCGTACATCAATGAGAGATGTTTTCTGAGCTGTGTGTGAAAAAATTTGTAACTTTTATGGCGTTTTAAAATTGATACCGATTTTTGAAACACCCTATATATTGTATTTATTATATGTGAGTCTACGGTCGAGGGTTCGGGATATAATATAATCACCAGCGGGTGCTGATGCATTTAAAACATGGTAACACGATACATGTGTATAATTATGTATTCCATATGTCTGCTTCCCACGACCCTACGCAGACATTAAGAATAATTACAGTGTACGTGAGACGATGCAGGAGAAAAAAAATATTAATAGACTTCCTGTGGTGTGTGAGTATTTTAAACTATATTTATTATACAGTGAAACTTCCATAAAACGAAATCTCGCGAGAAACAAAATTAATTCGTAGTATAGAGGAATTCGTTAAATATAATTAACGCATGATTAACAATGAAGATTAAAGTTCTCAAAAATAATTCGTTAAATGGAAGTTTCACTATATTAGTATACTAATGTATTCGTATTTTATGGTAAAAAATGTTCGTTACAAATAAGGACCGTTTAATGTGTATATAGGTATTGTAAAATCACATGGACGAACCACTATTACAGTATTAATTATATTTTATTTTAAAACCTATGCATGAGTTTATTTTAATTTATTTATTTTAATTGTAATGTGCACTAATTAAAAATGAATCGAAAATCTTTGTATTTTTCTAGCGTAATTGATAGAAAAATTGATATTTAATGTGATAGGTAGATAAATATTGTTTTTTTCCACAAATGCATAATACATTCATATGTATGCAATAATATATATTTTATTTTTATTTATTTTGGACCTACAAATCAGTAAAAATACTATCGCATAATAGGGGCCCTTTAAACTTCATATAAATAATATAATGTAAAATAATGAAGAAAGAAAAATTATTATTAAATCGTAAAAACTATTCAAATAGTAGGTACTCCTGTAGTATTCGGTCATTTTGTATATAGGTAATTACCCAAAAACAAGACATTGTAACTACTATACTCGTATAATTAGGTATATAGTATATACCAGGGGTGTTCAAACCTTTTTTGGTCACGATCTAATAACAATATACTTCACATTTGAGGATCGACTTCCATAGAAATTTTTTTTATTATTGAATAATTATATTTATTAAGAAATGTGAGCAAACGTAAATTGCGCCCAACGAAGGGAAAAAATTTGTAAATTGCGCCTGGTATTTATTAGGTATACATTTCTATGTAGTAAATTGCGTCCAATAAAAATATTATTTTTATTATAATCATTTAGCATTTCTCGGAGGACACCACGAGGAGGCTAATATCACTGTCCTCCAAAAATGATTTTTAATATTATGGGATTAATAAGTAGTTTTAAATATTTTTAGGTTAATTTTTACAGAAAATAATAATTAAAAAAATGTGATACTAAAATATCAAGTAAATTATATAATTAGTTGATAGTATAAATGTATAATAAAATTATAAGTTATATACCAGCATAGTAATGAGACGTCATTTTTACAAATTCACTCTCGTAATAGTATTTTCATTTTATTGTTGAATTTTTTTTTTTTTTTTTTTTTGATTTGGTGTTTTGAAATTTAAAAGTTTCATTTAAACTATTAATTTTTATGTAAATTTTGGACTGTAACTCTAATCTTTTATTCATAAAATTATAAATATGAGGATGAGGAGTATAAAGAGTAAAGATTTTATTAAAATGACTGTGGAAAAATTCACAGGCATTAGTAGTCCATGTTAATGTTGCGGAAGCTGATGCACAAATATTCGGAGGAAAGTCAGCAAATAAAATCACCAATATTATGATAATTAACGGTTACTTTTTTTTTTTACACCAATAAATGTACAAAAGTGTTTAAAACGGATGAATTCTAGGTCGCACTTAGATTAGATACTATGGGCGCATTTTACTAGGTACGTAAAAATTTATACCTAAAAAGTAAAAATTACTGGGCGCAGTTTACTATATACTATTTTCACTACCTGCTCACTATAGGTGAAATTTATAATCGTATATAGGGCACGTGACCCTAAAAATAAATTCTAACATGATCGACTTTGAAATTGTATGCGATCGACCGTTTGGCCGCCTTTGGTATTATGTATACCTACCTCAGCTACCCATATAATAGGGTTTATATGCTTAAAATACAAATCGCTTTCGTTTCATATGAAAACCAGTTTGAAACGCATAGGTATAGCGTATGTTGCAGGTAGTACATTTTTATTTTTTATTTTTACGAAATTATATTAATTATAATATTGAATTACATTTTCATAGAATTTAATACAGTATTGAATATAATTTATACAAGCGTGTACCTAAACTTTGTATAAAAGCGCTTAAAAATTTCGAAAATCAGAATTTAAATAAATAGAATTCTTACTTACAATTTTTTTCGATTTTGTTTATAACTTCACTTTCCAATAAACAAATCGAATTGGACGGTTATGCTGAGCTCATTTTTAATAGCGATAGGCATGTTTACCTATAATTTTTTGTATGAAATAATATTGTTATATATTTGTTATTAATATTATTATATTTGTTTTATTTTTTTATTTTTTGGCCTATTTTTCTTTCATTAATCTCGTTATTACAAGCCGAGAAATTATGTAACGACGAATGAAATATTCTAAAAGATTATATCGGAAACGAAAATTGCATTCCCAAAAAAAAAATCATAATCATACCTATATTATGTAAATTGCGGCCTGTGTAGTTTTAAAACATACTTAAATATTATTTCCCGAGTATATTTAAAATGTACGTAAATTACTGACTGGGATATTCCAATATCCGGTCGGCTGTACAATTTTACAATAAATTTAAAGATAAGTATAAATATTATCTTTAATATTGATCGATCTAGATAATATGCTCACTTAGGTTTAGGTAGGTACCTACATAATATTACTAGCAGCCAGTATACATTTGATTGAAACTCTTACGTAGGTACGAGTTTTTATGTTGTTCTACAGTTTACTAGTACCCGTGTATTTTTTCCATTTAATAAACATGAATATTGGACATTATGAAAAATGGAAAGAATATAATGTTAAAAATACCAAGTTGATAAAAATGTACATAATATGAATAAAAAATATTTAGGTACCTAAACATATATACAAAAATGTACCCGAGCCGCAATTTACATAAAAAATTTGAAGCGATTTACAGCGACCCGATTATATTATTATATTTTTAAAAATATTTACTTATTATAAAATCTAAGGACACTGAATATCATGTGTAGTATTTAGAAAGGGGGTTCTCCGACGTATCCAAGTTCTTGAATTCAAAAACATGTTTATCTCTTACATCGTTAGTTTTCTTTATTGTGAACTCCACACGTGTTCTGTAGAATGTATAATAGAAATAATAATTTATCGACGTCGTTAACCTTGAATACCAAATGGACGCCCCAAGAAAGCCGAGAGGGTCGAACCAGCTGCAGCTGCAGCTGCGTCGCATTCTTTCCCCCCGGCCCCTACCCACCGTAAATATAAAAATAAAAACGAGTAAACGACCACTATAATACGAGACTAAAATATTATTCTGGTCCCAAACATAAAAAAAAAATACTGTAACGCCGTAGTTATTTAACGTATAACATTATAATTCAGGGGTGGCCAAACAGCGTCTCGCGAGCCGCATGTGGCTCGCGTCATAGACTTTTGTAGCTCACGTCTTATCGTAACATTTTTACGATAATTTACAATTTACAATTATAATATAATTTATAATACTCAATAATAAATGTATATAATTTAATGATAGTTTTTCCTTGTCGTTCAGTGTTTAATCACTGCATTTATAAATTTATCAAAAATTGTTTTTTCTATATTTCTATGAGTACCTATGTAATTATATTATAATATGTTACATACTAGCAATCCTCGTCAAGTGTCTATATATTTAAATAAATAAATAAATAAAAAGTATTTGTTACTTTTAGATTCTGAACGAAGTGAAGAATGTATTGATTTTACAATGATGTGTGTTTTTTTTTTTTTTT
>VUJU01005963.1:0-11895 GCA_009835225.1 Aphis craccivora
CAAAGTTGATCTTACTTCTTTTGATAGAAAAATGGTACTGACTGACAAAAATTAGCGTGCAAGGTGTGTTACCTACCTAAATTGTTTTAGCGCATACTATGCTATCATACGCGTTGTATTAATGTGTACAGAGCCGTCTCACACGTCTTACCACGGCGTGGTATGTAAAGCCATGTTAAGACGTGGCGTGTAAATAGTGTGTCTTGGCCATAATATACCACTGTCATCGTTTAAACCAAGTCGTGGCTTGATTAAATAAATAATAAAAAAAATATATACACAGATTAACGCTTGAGACGATAATATAGCTCTATACGATAATATTATCTAGCTATCTAGCTAGTATATATCATATTATATTATATATACAATATGATCTATGCGATTAACACATACGACAACAATGCATATAGCGTCGGCTACACGACAAAACCTCAAGTCGAAATTTTCATTTTTTTTTTTTTTGTTGGATGCACTGTATTTTTGTGAACATTTTGATATCATAATATCATATTATTTCCCGCTAATTTCATAAGATATTGTACAAAAAAAAAAAATGCTCGTATCTAATATAAATACGTCACAGTTTTTTGCTGTTTCTGAACAATTCAATAAAAGTGACTTCCGAGGTTAGGCTACATCGTACAACATATGTTACTGTGCATGATACCTACTCATGATACACCTAGTACATAAATTTCGTTACTGTATAATACTCGTATACCTTTTTTCCTCCTTGTAAATCACTACCTATATTCTATAGTGTCGTCGTGTTAACGGTCAAACAACACAATTCCACACCTTTTTCATTTGTCGATATTACATTATTTACGACCCATTTTTTTTTTCGATGCCTGCAATTCCATATTGTATTTGAACGCTGTATTGTCATGTTAGGAATGCGATTCTACACGTTTTTTTTCTTGGAATACGATAGAACCTTCCCAGTAAACATAGCTGCAGCTGTAGCGGTGGCGTTAAAATGAATCCGAACACAATAAATTACGGCGTACGGATATATATAACTGTATTTTTAAATTATTAGCTAATAAAAAATATTAATAAAAATAGTGTAATATGGAGATATGTCAAATATGAATGTAGAGTACTCCAAATAAATTTATTTTGCATTAAAATCCAGTCCCTTACATTATAATTATACAATATAAACAATATTTTAAACAGAGAAAAATATATAATTTGTACTCAGTTCAAGCTTTTCACTACAAAAGTATTACCTATTAACTAAAATTCGTTTGTCCCGTTTAGCTTTAATGTGTTGTTAATTTCTTAATTGATATTTGCGATTTTCTGCTCACCAATATTCACCATGACCATATTATATACATATTACGTGGCATTGTTTTATTCGAATTTAATTATCTTTTTGAATTGGTTTTTGGGCTTTCTTCGTGAAACGCCGAGATACATCGATCATACACCATAATAACACTATAATAATAATAGTAATAACAATAATAATATTTGTACTTGAGTAAATCGTCTATGTTTCAGACATCTAATTTTCTATCCAAAATGACAATATAATTTGCGATTATCTCACAAAATGCATATATAATACATAATATATAAATGACGACGATCTATAACCGACGAAATACTGCAGTTCTCGCGTCGATCTACATATTTATACACAATAATTATATTATAATATAAGTAGAACGTTTGTCCGAAGGCAGTGTAGATGATGTAACGAAACGATAATATCATAACACCATTATATTATTATTATTATATATATTATACGTATATTATTATTACTCGTATTTTATATTATATTATGTTATTGGACATTTGGACAATAAAGTTTAAGTTTATATTGTGTACGACACCCGTCTGCAGTGTATCATGTTATTTTCATTATTCGTCACCATCGTTTAGGTACACTTCCAACTTCCAATATTGTATTTATTTTATAATAGGTATCTACGTTTCAATATACAGACAATATTATAATATTCATAATTTTAATAAAAACCATAAAATATTATTTATTATAATCAAAATAATAGTGTACCAATCGGTCAGATCTATATACACCAAAGTGAGTCTTAAAACAATATATAAATATTTATAGTAAATATGAATTGCGGACAAAGTGAAAAAAACTATGTGAGTTGCGGACGAAATCTAAATTGGTAACATACGAATCGCGGACACAAAAAGATTGTGAACGGGGTGATGAATGTATTGATTTTACAATGATGAGTGTTTTTTTTTTGCATGTAATATAAGTGTAATAAGTAATATAATTATAAAAGTTGTCTATTAGATACTATTACACCAATATTACTAAAAGTATCCTGTATTTTCGATTAATAAAAGAGTTTGCTATTATAACATTAAGAATATTCATAAGCTACTCTAATTGCAATTTTTTCGCATATTCTGATATACTTAAATACAATTAATAATTCTGTAATTATAATATTATCTAAGCCATGATTAAAAATTTAAAAAGTTTTTTTAATTGTAATGTGCATTTATTTGAAAGTTTTAAAAATTATAAAGCTTTTGTAGAACAAATATAATGGTTGTAAATTTTAAATATTAATTAGTCAAACCGACTTAAAATATAAGTATTAACATTGAGTATAGATACTATAAATATAATATACTATCTATACTCAATGGTATTATGTTGTGTAAATATAAAATACATAAAATATTACACAATTTTAAGTTCACTTAATATCGGTATAATAATCTATTAATTAATTATTAATATTATCTATATAATATCTTTATTGGTTTTGCAGTTACCTTTTTTTGTATCCTTTATTGTTGTTTTGATTTATAAGTAAATTTCAGCATAAAGCTGTGTTTTTTTAGATTCTGAACTAAGTGATGAATGTATTGATTTAACAATTATGTGTGTTTTTTTTTTGTATCTGTGTACAGCATAACTAGTCAAAATAATGCTTCAATTTCAAACTTTGGGGGTAGTTTCCGATGGAAAAGTGAATATCCTTGGTGCATTTTAGAGGCTAAAAGTAAACATTTTCCAACAGTTTTCAAAAAAATTGAGAAAAAAAAAATGACGGAAAAACGGGAATTTATACGCAAGACCAATAATTTTCGACCAAATCGATTTTTTTATATGGTTGTAATTCAAAAACTAATCACTGTAAATACTTGAAATTTTCACCAAATGTTTATGTCAGTGTTATCTATATTATACAGTTAAATTTTCAAAATATTTTAACTTTATTGAGTTATTTATAGACCATAGAAATTTTCGTTTTTTATGATAATTTTTTTTTTGAAGTTTTAAAGTGATCGTTACTCACAATTTTTTTTTATAAGCATTTATAGTTTAAATTTTTACGAAATCTGTCAAAAACGCGAAAATTTGCAAGTAATTTTGAAGCTGAAAAATAATAAAATTTTTGTGTGATACCCTAAATCCTAATATCGTATGTTAATTCTTGGACAGTAATCATCTAGTTTTAAAATAATTAAAATAATTTTATAAACAGTGAACTCGAATCCTTTAGTCATTGACTTCTAAATAACAACTACAATAGAAAATCCCTTTACTACCTTTTTCACAAAATATTAAGATTTAAAATGAATTGAATTAGAAACAATAATTCAGAAAATAAAAGTGTATATAAATAAAACCCTAAACAGTAGATACAATAGACATATTCAAAATAAAAACACCAACTAAAAATTAAATATATTTATATAGGTACATAATATAGTATGCCATTAAATATGTACCTATAATTTTCATAGGGTTATTTAATTTTATTTTGAATACCTACAGGTTTGGTTACGACTTTACGAGTATGTCCTCGTGCCCATATACTTACCGATTGTCTTAATCATATTAAGTATATTTTTAAATGAATATTTTATTGTGCTTAGAAAATATAATAAATTAATTACTGCTCGTGAAATGAACTAATAACTATTAATATCAATATCAATATCTATTTTTATTTTACTAATAATTATAGTATAATAAACAATTTCATCAAATAAATATATCCAAAGAATAATTTTAATATCAATATTAAACATTAATGATCAAATACACATATTAACTGATGAAACATTTTATGCTATTATAGTGCGGGCACTGTAAGGTATTACTCGCATTTGTAATATTTTTTTTAAGATAGGTACGGTAGATAGTAGTAGTAATTAGGTTCATAACCATACTCTGGATCTTTCTTCGTTTTGAGCGATCACTCTACAACGAGTCCGTTTCTATTTCTTGTAGGCTTAGTGTACAACTCTTTGTCTGTTGCTTTGAGACAGCAATTGAATATGTCACTGCCGCATGAACTTGCAATGCTGGACCTGGTGATAATTACGCATATGTCCTTGGGCATACAAATTCCCGGTGCACCATTGGACCTGGTGCACGGTTCAGCTATATATGTAAAAAAAAATTAATACAAATACCTTATATTAATAACTAATATCGTAAGTGTATAGAATCTTGTAGTTTATTTCAATTGATTCGTGGCGAAGTGATAAAATTGCAACGCTAAGGCAATGCGTTTTAACTCTTTCAGAGTTCACCCAAGAATTTAAGATTCTGAGTGGAGGTGATGAATGTATATAATTAACAACAATTCGTTTTTTTATGTTTCTGTAGTCAAAAAAGTATTCGATTTTAAACATTTCTAATTAATTCTACCGTAAAGATGATTTAATTTTTATAAACTTTTGAAGCTCAACTTTTAATAATATATATATATATATACAATATATACATATATTGTGCTGATAAAATTGAAGGACAAAGGAGGTGAATAAATGTGTATATTATGAATATTTTTGTTACTCCACCACCCACAAACTCGTAAGTCGTGAAACTTACCGCATAAGTCTTCGCACATTTGTCTGGCCATCGGCAGATCATAGTTTTCTTTGCAAGTATGCCGTTCATTTGGCGTGTACAAAGGTCTGCACATTTTCAACTCCGTGTGGTAATACCACCCGGTATATTTCCAGCTATAGATATAATATTCCGAAGCATTGCAATTTTGAATAACTGGTCGGCGACATCTGTGATCTAAAGAAAACATAAATCAAATTTAATAATACAGTTCAACAGTACGTATTTGGAAGTTAAGTTTGAATAAGTTAATATGTAAAACTTTAAATAATAGGTATCACTAAAAATCCATTCGATACTGAACAATTTCATATAAAAATTAAACCTAATCATCAGAATATAACTCAATTGTAAAGTTATTCATACCTATTTGTAATAAGTATAAATAGTTATCGTTCAAATTACGTTTAATTTGTTATCCGCTGACCGCGAATGATAGTTAAACGGACAAACTGTTAATTATAAAAATATATTAAAAATGTTCTCCAAATTATAAATTAATTATTACCCATATATTCCTTCCATAAAAAAACATGTTGATTTTCGTGTATTGAATAACATTGTGTGTAATATAAATAAGGTAGAATAATTAATTTATTAATTTAATCTTAAAATAAAATATAAATAATTATTACGATATACCTTTGGCTTGGACATCAGTGATTGTCAGTAAAGCGATGAATATCATCATCCCTACAACACCTAAGATGTATGGTTTGGTGGCAAACATAGTTTGATTATAGCTTTTACGCATTAAGAAATATTTGTTGGTGGAGTCAGCGGATTGCACAAGTGGTGCTGAAGAATATACTTGGTTAACTGTTATCATTCAACCAGCGACTACTCGTACGACGATCTACGTAAAATGGTGGGGATGCGCGTACACTTATGCGTGTCTATTTATTATACAATGTCACCGATTGGCCGCTCACTGTACGGTTGGATGTAGTAAAGACGTGACTCAAGAAATGTGTTTGGAAGTGGCAAAGGTAACGTAATCCTAGTTGTGAGGGAAAGGGCGAGGGTTATTCCAAGACCGGCTATTTCATACCATTAATTTGAAGATGATTTTTTTTTTATTATCATTAATAAAATAAGAATTAAAAATATATTAATTATATTCTTTAATCCTTATTGAAGGAAAACGGATCGTAGTAAAAAAAAAATGCTTTATTTAGAAGATGACAGATACTGACAATTATTTTTGTGTGGAAATAATTATCATTTCATCTTAATATCGTGAAATAAAAATTGTGTGTTACTAATCACCGTTGGTTCTCGGTCATACGTTTACCACCCTTGTTTACCAGCACACTTTCTAACTGTAGGACTTCGTTGCGTTGTCGGAAATGACATATACGATATACCTCTATTGGGTAAACATATGGTATAGAAAGCTATAAATTGTGATTTATGATCGAATTTTTTTTTATGCTATATAGCATCCTATTATTGCTATAGTCTGCAAGCCCTCACAACATATAGGAACATTAGGAATTTACCTTATCGCACCGGTAGTGGACAGTTTCCTCGTCGTTACCTGATAATAGTCGGGTACCCCTCCCTCCCACCCACTATAATAGCTATAAATTGATTATTATTTACACAGTGTATTACAGACAACGCTGTATAACGATACGGAATATTTTACGGTGGAAGTAATCATCATTATTAAAAAACTATAAATAATAATATTTAAATCTATATAGCCCAAAACAATTTTGATACTCCTTCCAGAGTTTTTGCAGAAGAAACGTCTAATTTATCAAACGAAGCAATGGTTTTATTGACAGATTAAGAATCGATCAAAGATCACTTAGAAGAATTCGGAATAAAAAGTATCCTTCACTATGCCCTTTATCGGAATTGAAAATAAATAGTAATTGAGCTACTACAGAAGGTGCCGAACTAAAACCTAACCAACATTTTTATTGTTTGATAATGAAAACAATGACAATCGATTAATTGTTTTTGCGTCTCCCGAAGGAATGTTAGAATTGTCAAAATCTACCAAGTGGTGTATAGAAGGAACATTTTTTACTTGTCCTAAAGAATTTTATCAAGTATACATAATTCATGCATGTATTTAAAACACATCAATTCCGTGTGTTTATGCTTTATTACAAAGAAAAAATAAAAAAATCTATGTTGAACTTTTATCAAAACTTAAAAGTATGTTGTCTGAGTTGAAATTAAAAACTATAAGTATTGACTTTGAACAATCAATGATTCAGGCTATATTAAATTAGTATTTGTCGACATTAATATTCAATGTTGTTATCATCTTTCCCAAAGTATTTGGCGTAAAGTTCAAAACATAGGATTAGCTAAAAAGTACAAAGAAAATGAAAATGTTCGTCAAATGGTTGGCATGATTAAAGGTTTAGCATTATTGTCTCTAAAATATGTTAAGAAAGGCATGCACTATTATATACCTATGTTAATAATATTATTACAATAACTATTATTATAATATTATATACGTTTTATTAAACTAATTGTTTAGGTATGTTTGTGTTGTATGATTTATCAAATGACCTCAATGATCCAGATATCAATGAACTATTGTTATACTTTGATAGAACGTACGTCAATGGGACTTACAAGAGGACTACTACACAATTAAATGGTTTGTCTTTATGGCGATCTTCACCAATATTTCCTCCTTATTTGTGGAATGTACAAATGAATATATACAAAGAAAAACACAGGTAGAACAAATAATATAAGTGAAGGTTTCAATAACAAATTTAAAACTTTAGTAAGAACTCAGCATCCAAATATTTGGATGTTCATTGAAGCACTACAAAAGTCAAATTCAATGGCAATTAATAAACTATTAAAAATTAAAACAGGTATGGTTTTTTTAACAAAAATAAATAAATAAATATGAAAGATGATTACAAAATATGTGCTTAGATATAAAAAGAAGAATCAGAAATTAAATGTTTTTTACAAAATAAATCATTTTTATGTCGACATTTTTAGACTATATTTCATAAATATTTTTTAACCTTTTATACTTATATAATTCTTTTACGTTTTATTATACAATTTTTATTATATTAATGAAAAAATCATATCATATTGCATACGAATCTGCAATGAAGTGAGACATTTTATGTCTCACATAAAATGAATTACGATCTATCACAGACTTATTGTTACACTTTTCGATTCATAATTTATATTAGAATATTATTATATTATTATATTAGATAATTTCCCGTTACCAGGGGTAACCAGGTAACCAGGGTAACCGTAACATAACGTCATAACATAACACTTTTAGATTCTGTGTGCCAAGGCACATAATTTATAATGAAATATGATGTAATAGTGTAAGGTATAAGGCAGATAATGTCCCGTAACGCTTTTTCGGTAACGCGTTTTCGATAATACTAATTCTTAATTTTTCACGTTGAAGTTGGCGGATTTTTAGTGCCCCTGTAGGTCAGCCTCAGATAGGACCAGCTAACCTAACCAGCTTCGGGGTTTTCGAGGACGTATTGGTGGTGGTCGTGGGAGATCAGGAGTTTTAAGGGGGCAAATTTTTTCTCTCGAGACGCTCCGGGCACTCCCTGCCGAGATATCAGCCGAAAACCGATATATATATAACACATAACGTTATAATATAACACTTTTAGATTCTGTGTTCCAAGGCAGAGCGTGACGCTTTTTAGGTAACGCTATTTCGGTAACGCTTTTCGAATCTATGTGCCAAAGAAAAGACATAAAATGTCAAAAAGAAAAAAATGAAATTTTTAACCTATTTTACTTATACAATTTTTTAACGTTTTAATTATATTTATGAAAAAAAAAAAATTTAATTTATAGTATAAATTTATAAAGTTAATTGTAGTATAATTGATTATATTAATGAAAAAAAAATAATTCCTTATCAAATAATAAATAATATTAAATTATTGAAAAATAAACTTAAAAAAAAAAATGGGGGGAAAGTGTCCGCATCGGAACATTTTTTGGGGGGAAAATGTCCTACTATGCCAAAAACAGTCGGGGGGAAAATGCCCGTGGGGAAATTGTCTGGTTACCATTATTTCAATACCTAGATAATAATATAAATTATCTTGTGTTATCTCAAACTGTTGTTCAAGACCTTGTAATGACATATTTGTTTTTGTTATGCTACTGGACGCTATCAATTTATTATCTACGAAAATAGCTAAAATTATTGTTTCATTTTGATTATGATTAAAATAAATACAGTATACACGAGTCTGATGTATTTTGCTCTAGATTAAATTCTAATAGAAATTGCTTTAATCTATAATTCCAACATCTTGGCGATTGTTTATAACAAATTTTCTCAGCTCATAATTTTCAGCTGCTGCGATCGCGATGGCTAAAATTGTCCTGATTAATATCATATAATTAATTCGTACCGTACAACTGGTGAAAATGTTTCGGTGTAATAAATACCGTATTATTGAAACGATCCTTATATTTAACTTTTAAGAACCATGAATTATTTATTACATTGACTCCTACTGGTTATGATACCAAAGTCCATGTTTTGTTTTGATGTGGCGAGTCCAATTCGTCATTCATGGCCTGTTTCCACTTATTTGCTTGTTCATAAATAATTGCATCATTATAATTAATTGGTTTAGCTATAAACGCCGTACATGCATATCTACTTGGTTTATTTAGTTGATCACGGTTTCTTAGTTTATACGTACTCACTGACTCATCTTTATTTTCTAGGTCAATTTTATTCCAGATTTCGGTTTGGTTATCATGTATTTCATCACGTACATTTTCTTTTATTGAATACTCGTTATCAATAATTTCATCTTTAAAATAACTTCTCTACTTATGTTAATTTTATTTGTTTCTGGATACCATATTCTGTACCCCTTTACATTTTCTACGTGGCCGACAAATATTCCCTTTTCACTTTTAGGGTCCCATTTTTGACGTCTTTATTTTGGTATATGTGTAAAGACATTTATACCTAAGACTCTTAAATGTTTTATATCCGGTTATTTTTTAAAATATATTTCCAACGGTGTTTTTTCTTTTACTGTACTTGCACCTGTTTTGTTGATTGTATAAACAGTCGTATTATCTAACATTTTCTGCCCAAAATTTCTTACTTAAATTTCTTGTATGTAACATAGTTTTTGTTGTTTCTACTATCGTACGGTTTTTGTATTGCGCATTACAGCTTACATACAGAGATATTTATTCATAACTGCAGACCTAAAACTAGACAGAGTAGTAGTCTTCGTTTTGATCTATTAAAAACTAGGGAATTACAAAACAGTAAAATCTTTTGGCTATGCAAAGCACAAGGTATATCATTCCAGTCCGAGATCAATGATTTAACTAAGAAGAGTAAGGTCAGCCGTCGCAGTTGTCTCAATAGTCTAAATTAATTCATTAATCAGCTCGGTTTAATATGTGTTGGAGGTTGACTTGCAAACACACCTGTTCCTGAAAGCCAAAGATTCCTCGTAGTGCTGCAGACAAAGAATAAAATAACAAAAATGATATTTGAATATAAGCATGTTCACCTCCTAACGGTCCCCAAGGTCTTTTGGCTAACATAAAACTCATTTATTGGCCTATACGTGGAAGGAACATTGCTAGACAAGTAGTATATAGGTGCACGCGTTGCTTTCGTGCTAATCTTAAATTTCTACAACCATTTATGGCGCCATTACCAACAGTACGTGTTACTTCATATCACCCTTTCATCAAAAGTAGTGTTGACTTTGTGGCTCAGTTAACATTCGCAGCGATCTCAGGCGAGTAGCTTCTTTGAAACATTACATTGCTGTTTTTCATTGAGCCATTCATCTTGAATTGGTCCGTGATCTATCATCTGATATCTTTATAGCTGCATTGTTTCGTTTCATTTCTCGATGTGGCCAATGTACACATCTGCATAGTAACAATGGCACAAACTTGACTGGTTCTGACAAAATCCTCAAGTCATGGAAAGCAGATCTATACAAAGAAGATAAATTCCAAGACCAATTAACCACTTTGGGTATTGAATTGACATTCATTCTCCCATCTGCACCACACTTTGATAACCTATAGGAGGCAGGAGTGAAATCAGCCAAGAAGCATCTGATACGAGTCAGTAACAGACTCTTGCTCACTTATGAAGAAACAAGCACACTATTGTGTCGAATTGAAGCGGTATTAAACTCTCGTCCAATCACTGTAAGTTCTTCTGATCCTCCAGATTACTGTGCAGTGTGCACTCACTCCTGGTCATTTTTTATTTGGGTCTCTCCACTAACCTTGCCACCTGAACCTGATGTGTTCTTCCTTCCAGACAATTGACTTCGTTAATTTAAACTCATACAGTCACGTTTGCAGCATTTTTGGAAGCGATGGTCAACCGAGTACATACCACAACTTCAACGTAGAATACGTTGGACAGAAATGTCCAAGAACTTATCAATTGGTGATCTGGCCATTCTCCGTGATGAAACAGCACCTCCAATTCATTGGCGATTAGTGCGGATCAAGGGAGTTCATCCTGGCGCTGATAGTGTGGCCAGAGTGGTCACTGTCCGCAATATATAACTGGTACCGAATTTCGACGCCTAGTAGTCAAGCTTGCTCTACTACCAAATCCTGAAGATGAATATCTCGAAGACCAATAGTTTTTAGTACATAGACACACTGTAAAGTGTCTGTTGCCGCGTTCAGCGCTTAATAATATAAAAAAAAAGTTGTGCCTTCACGACTGTGAGGTAGGCAACATAATATGACGCACTACCTCAGCGCATTCACATAAAATAATAATATGAAAAATTGGTAGCAATTAGTTTATTTAAATATAACGCTATAAACTAATACAATATAATATAAAACAATTGGTAACCAATATAATATAAATGCAGAGCACAATGGTAATTAATATAAAATATAAATGCAAGAATTCAATGTAATAACCTAATAAACTAAGACCCGTCGGTCACACACATAAACATTTGGCCGACCAATACTCACATAACAGTTGAGACACACACCTG
>VUJU01005964.1:0-11893 GCA_009835225.1 Aphis craccivora
GACATAAAATGTTTATAGTCAACTAATTAGCTTATAGTAAATTGTACACCGAAAACAAAATTAAATTGTACATTACAATAATACAGATTACAACTCGGGAATATATAGTTATTAATAAATTCTTATACGGGGGTAGTCGAGATAACACGGAAGTACCAATAAAAAAAAAAAAATATAAATTTACTTATTTTAATATTTCTACATTTTTTTTAACATTAAAATTATTTAAATACCGGAATAGTAGTATTACTTAAATAAGCTAGTTGTTAGTCATATTTAAACTTCAAAATATTTAATATTTTTTCATTTTCATTATTTTTCAATCTATTTATTAGACAAAAAATGTCAAAAGAATTAAACATTTTATTGGTTTTCTCGATATATATAGGTACTAAAATTATGTCACAACACATCAAAACAATATGTTCACATAAAAATAATGTTTAAATATACATACCTAAATACTAATATACTTTAAAATATAATAAAAAATGTCTTTCTATAGAATTGATTACTCATATAATGATGAATCCAATCTTTAAATATCTTAAATCCATTGATATATTTATATCTCGATTTATATATAAATTAAAATGTTATTTTTGAATATAAAAATAACAAATGATTCAAAAAGTATGGGTTTTAAAAGGATGTTACACCTATATGTTGTTATATTTACATACAATATAACAATTTATGTTGAATCTTTTTTATTTATGTTGTTTTCATTTAATGTTAGAATGAAATCACTTATTGTTAAATTCATAAGTAAGAACATTATCTGTGATTAAACGTTAGCTATTATTAATAATTTAATTTTGAAACTAGAATGAGTTTTATTAGTGATGTACAAAAAAGTGTTAAAATTAAGCATTTATCCATTTAGGTTAGGTACAGGTAACCTAGGTAACAGTATAAGCACTCTACTCATCCGTCTCTCACTAACTGTTGGGTGGAGATGATATCAAATCATTGCCGACTTGGGCAGTACAGGAGGTCAAGCAATGTACGAATTAATTTTGTTTATAACTGACTTTGAAATATTCTTATTTTAAACAGATTATAGATAATTAATCTAATAGCTATTCAACATTAGATTCATAAATCTAATGTTTGTGACTTATATTTATTTTTTATATACTATATTTATATATACTATGATTAAATTAATTTAGCTTTTTTACACAACAAAATCAATAGATACGTTTAAGTAAAAAAAAAAAATCCCATAGGAGATTGACTAGAACCAAAATTTTTCTTTTAAGCGTCCAAAACCAAAAGTAATACAAATAATTAAAGTTCAACGCCTAGTCAAAAAATAAAATAATGAAAAAAATTAGAGGTTTACAACAGTACTGAAACCCGGGCTGAAACCTCAATGTATTTATAAAAACTTAAGTTTTTATTTGGTAGTCCTACACTCCTACCTATGCATAAAAATATCTTATTTTATTATTATAGTGACTTTATACTTTATAAGAATTTAAATAGTGAGGTTTTTAAGTAGAGCTTGAACTCAGGGTAAGGTACCCACACAATTTAAATTTTTGAACAGCCATACTACCCATTTATAATAATCAGTATTATTTGGTTTTTATTTAGGTTATGTCAACAATTTATTAAATTCTCTGGTTTTCGATTACAGTTATTATTTAAACGTTTGGTTTTTGTTGTGGTTTAAGAAATTAAAAAAGGATTAAACTGGAATTTCAATAACTTATTTCAAACCACAACTTTAAAATTAAAAAAATCAACTACCTATACTTAAGTGGTTGCTAAATTTTAATTAAATACCGGCCCAAGGATACCAAACAAAAAAGATCACAATTATCTGTTAATTTAATTTAATATTAGGTATATAATGTAAAAATAATAAAATAAAGTAGGTAGGTATTAAATAATTTTTAAAAGTATATTCAAAGTTTTTACATGGACTTTTTTGCTGTTCAAAACTCTTGATCACACGGAAATACCTATAATATAAATATTATAGGTTAATACTAGCAAATGACTTTTTAAATATATAGAAGTGAAATACCGGCCTTGCCAGTAAAAATATCAGCCAGTTGACAACCCTAACTATAAGTGATGGGTATACAAAAATATTAAATATTTTGAAATCTAATAAAAATGTTAAGATTTGTTAGGTTTTGAATTAATTTTAACTTTAAGTATGTAGCAAAATAAGCATCTACTTATATATTAATTAAAATATTGATATACTTATGTACCTATCTATACTATGGGTGTAGTAGTATGGGTGTAGGTCAAGCATGCCAAACGTAACCTAACATGTCAAGCGGATCACATACAATAGACACCACTTATAAAACTAACTTTTGGAACGACACAAAGTGAGTTTTATATCCGAACAGATCTCATAGGCAGTGAAAAAAAAAACATAATTTTTAAAAATGTATGAATTTTATTTTATTTATTCTATTTGTTTTTATAATTTTTTATATATTATATATATATATATATTTTACTAATTGTTAATTACTGCTAGATTTGTCTATTTATGTTTTTGAATTATAGTCAAATATGATGCAGTTTTTCTGGAAGGACCAAAAGTATTATAAAGCTTTAAAAATGTATACCTACTTATTTCTTAATTGTACTCTATTATCACAGATAAGAGAATATCCTTAGTAGTGAGATGGGCCATTTATCTATATTATATATACTTAGATACTAATTGAAAACTGTAATTTCTTGACCAATAAATATTATTACGATATTATTGTTATTATTTTGCTTTTACTATAATCCACTTTAATACAATACATTACTTATCAGTAAATAAATGTTATCATATACCTAATATGATAATTGCAATAAATCTGAAATGCAATAAAATTTGTTGTACATACACACATTATAAAGCATGAATTGAAACCAGTAATCCTAACCTAATCAAAAAAACATGTCAATTTACAAAACCAATTTATTTCTAAATTTTAACAAAAAATGCTAATTTCCTAAAATTTTATAAAATTTGAGTCTTTTAATCAAATTTTTATATTGTATTTGGATATGTTTAGACTTCAGATTGTTCCAGATTATTTTGAGACTAACCAGCAACTGAATCTTATATCTATAAGTCTTATAAGTGGCATCCACTGTATATTTTCATTTTGGCATGATTAGAGTAGGGCATTAAATATTATGAAAATGTATTATTTACTTGAGTATTTACTTTGATAGAATGCAAATGGTTAAATCATTAAGGATAAAGTTATTTTTAATTACGTACTTCCTTAACTACAAATGTAAAATATGGTGTTTCAAGATTTAGCAATTTAGATTTAGATTTATATTTAGTGAACAAAATCTAAGACTTAAAATGAGTTAACAATTGATCCAAGTGCACAGGTCTCATGGACCTACTATATCAGACGATTAATATTAAAAACTCAAATTTATAGAAATACCTATGTAGGCATTTAGGACTTATTAAAAAAATAATAATATTGATGTTGATATAACATTGTATTAAAATACCTAAGTTGTATTGAATTTTATTTACATTTTGAAGAACTATGAAGACATAGGTTAGAGTAAATTAAATAAGATTGCAAACATTTAAGCTGCCTAGTCGTATAAAAAATATGAACTTATGGTTTGCTAAAATGGACCACCTTGTGGTCCACTGAATAACATTTAGCCAAACATTAATCAACGTATATTCTCATAAATAGGTAATATTTCATATTCTGTAATTACTACTTTTATACTCTATTCAAGATAAATGTGAAGCGATCATCACTCGGCTGGGAATGCAAGTATTTTATCACAAGTTACAACCAATAAATAGCTCTTACCAGAAAAATAAATATACAAGACATAATGACAGATGTGTATTACACATATACATGTGTAATGATGATTGCAATCAACTAAAAAGCACCAATATGTTTTCTAAGGGTCTGACTGTTTTTAGTGATTCAGACTTGGTTCATGATAATGGCTACAATCTAATTCTGAATAAAGTATACCTAAATCATAAAATTTTAAAGCTAAACCTGTAAAAATATACCATTTTAATGCATTTGACAGTACCTAATGAGATAATTCTTAATACTTAATGCTATTAATACCTACATACTTAAGAATAATCTTCCAATTATAACATGGTTTAAGTATGTAAATACATTAAATAGATGCATATTTTAAGTAGGTACTACCTATGTCTATGTAAATATTTTAATGAATATCTGAATGAATACATCTATGTCTGCCTAATTTTGAAATTTCCGAGGAAAATTCTAATAAAACACACTTCATTTTTTTCATTTAAAAAAGATTAGGTATACCATTCAAACTTAATAACTGATAATCACTCAATTATCATTTAACTCAATTTTGGATAAAAAAAAAAAAAAAAAAAAAAAAAGCGCTAATAACAATGATATACCTAACACATTAAGTACTAAGTTAGTCTATGCTTACAGTATTTTGTATTTTTAATTCCTTAATTTATATTCTTATTATCTACCTAACTGAATAGTTGAAATATAAAAACCTACCTACCCATCTACTTATAATAGATTATCCAGATAGGCAGGTAGCAAATATAAAATTAAATGTGTAGGCAATAATTACTTTTATATTTAATACTCGAGCAACTGTTGCTGCTATACAACATATTGGAAGTCTTACAGACTCAACTAGGAAGAGCACACATATTGTAAAAGACTGAAGTCAGGTAGTGGACATAACCTAACCCAACCCAACCTACATAAAGGTATGACACGTTTAAAAGTACCGTTAACACAGCCGTTTAGCTTTAAAACGACAGAAAACAGGTAAGTAATCAAAGCATTCGACAAATGAATTAATCGCATTGCAGCGGTCTACCAAGACGTAAGCACATCACGATAGACTGCTGTAGAGCGAAGGGGCCGGCGGCGAGCAAAAATAAAAAATACAATATAATAATCCGCCGCGGAAACGAGTGGATCGGAATAATACTCACGATCGACACTGGTAAAGTATAAAAGCAATCTTAATAGTTTATAATTTTGTACACATGACAAACAACAATATCGAAAAACCACAACCACAGTATAGGTAAGTAGGTAGTAATAATAATAATAATATTAATAATAAGCGAACACGTAAAATCGGGGCCTTACCAAAACACGGGTGTTATCCCGTCGGCGTGTGTTGTCGGCCGAGTACTCGCGCGAACGGTACTACAATACGCACGCACGCACACCGCGAATTCGGCGAACAGAAGAAATCAAAAATTATTACGGCCGAAGTTCGTGTGGCGCGACGGGACGACAGCGGCGGCAGCGGCGGCGGCGGCGTGCACGGCGCGGCGGGACGCGTACCGGACGACCAAATTTCATGTAAAAAAACTGTAACGGGGCCCGATCGGACGGCGTTTTAATAATTCGTTTGCCTTCCGTGTCGTTTGCGTCGTTTGCGGTTGCGGTCCGTGTCGTACACTACCTATCCCTGTGCGTTGTGCATCACCGTCGTGTAAACAACAAACAAAACGACGACAGCGGCGGCGGCGACGACGGCGACGACGACGACGACTACGACTACTACACTACGGCGGCGGTGACGGTGGCGGTGTTTGCGGCGGCGGCGGCGGCGGCGGCGGCGGTATACTCACACACGCGCAAACGCACGCACACACAAGCGTGTTTACTCGTGCGCGTACGTGTGAGTGTGTATACATGTACATATAAATATTACATGTAATGTATGTTATACAAACGTATACATAACGTATATTGTGTGTAAACGTATATAACGATGTGTATGAATATCTATGTAGACGTTTATATTATAATATTATAGTATAAACAGACGCGTACTACACAAGGCGGTACAGATTTACGCGTTCGCACGCACGCACGCTGACGCGGCTCTTTTTCGCCGAAAACTCGGCGTGTCCGTATTTTGAAACGCACCGGAGCAAAATGCCGAGAGCGGAGGAATTCATGATAGCGCAACGCCAACGAGCGAGCGCCCGATAAACCCGAGCGCGCACAGTCAACGATAACAACAATAATAATAACGATAATAGCTGCAGTTTAATAACTAATAAGCAATAACAATAATAAATAATAATAATAATAATAATAATAATCATAATCATAATAATAATAACAACAACAACATAGATAAACAATCGCGGACGGTTATTAATTTATCAATAATATTGTGTCGTTTGGGGGGAAAAACGGAAGAAAATAGACTTACCGGACAGAGTATCTCGAGACAGTCACATCATAATAATAACTGTCGTGTGATGATATCGCGGCGTTGTAGTTTAGCGGCAACAACGTAAACGACGACCATTCATGTAGGCGCCGTGACACTTTTAACGTCGAAACAACTGCGGCGGCGGCGGCCAAAATGCATGTTACGCGGCGGCGGCGGCGGCGGTGGCGACGACGACGACGACGCGCGTTTCGATTCCAGTCCGTGCGTACTCACTATAACTACAACGGCGGCGGCGGCGTGAAAATCCGTACGACGTCTATAGCGAACGAGACAAATAAGAGATTCGTGTCGATAAGAAACGAAAAATAATTCAACGACAAACGATAATATTATTAATAATAATAATAAAAATCGTATACATATATAATATATACAATACTATGCAGTAGTACAATATTATAGTGGTAGTGGTAGTAGTAGTATAGTAGTAGTAGTAGTAGTAGTAGTAGTAGTAGTGGTGGTAGTAATAGTAGACTAGTAGTGCACACCGTGCGAGACGACGTTCCCGAGCTTCTCGGTTCAGTGGTATTTTCGATTCTCGTGATCTGTTCAAAGTTCTTAATTTCACGTCATTAAATGCACTATATTGTTATAATATTGTCTACTACCGTCACTGTACTCAGTGTGGGTTGTAGTGGTTGTACATTTACGGTATACTATTATAGCACCGAGTCAGCAGCAATTGTCGTACTCATTGCCGTCAACATTAATTTGTATTTTATAAGTGTAATTTATGTTTTATTTTTATTATTACATATTATATTATATTATTATATTATTATGTGTTCCCGTTTAACAGTCAAAAGTAAATCCTCTGGCGATACACACACGCACACTCGCACACGCACGCACGCACACATCCGCATACACGCCAATACACAAACACCACGCGCACGACCACTCTCTCTGACGGTACGCCGCGGCGTTCACGAACTCGCGCCCGCACGCTCAGGATCGGCGGCGTACACGCGAACCGTGACGGAGAGCGGCGCCGTTGATATTTTGCCGGTTCCGACGGGTGGGGGACGGAGTGGGGTGCGCGCGCTCACACGCACACGCACACACACTCGCACGCGACGGACGCACACGCGCGCGCGCGATCGCGCCCGCGCGCGCGATCGCGCCCGCGCGCGCTGGCGGCGGCGGCGGCGTCGACATTGTATCTTGGGTCGCGCTTACGCGTGTGTACGGAGCGGCCCGTAACGCGGCCCGCGATTGGCCGGCGCTTCCGAGCGCCGCCGGACGGAACGCGGCGTGCCCGACCAATGGCGGCGAGCGTTACGGGACACACCGGCCGGGATGATAATTTGACCAATAACGCATAATACGGTATATCGTCGCGGCAGAGGCCGCCGCCGCCGTCGTTTATACTCTCTTCTTTGACCACAATGTTTTTACACGTCCGTCTGTATGACATATTACGCACACACACACTCGCGCGTGCGCGCGCTGGTATGTATGTGTACGCGTGTACACGGGCGGGCGATGATGCCGCTCACTCCCCTCCGCCGCCCCGTCACACACCGGCCCCGTCGTTCGCCCCTTGTGTTCGATATATACCCGGCCCACCCGATTTCGGAAGATCCGCAGTCGGAGGGTCGACCGCGGTGTACGAAACGATGTGCGACACGCGTACGTTTTTGACGGCATGTAATGCCGATTCAGATTTTACGGTCACGATAATGATAATTATTATCGCCCCGTTGTCCGGCTCGCACGATTTCTTTTGAAAAAAAAAATCGTTTCCCAACACACAATATAGTAGTTCCGAGTCGGATTGAGTCTGACGGACAGCAATAGGATTCCCGTCGGCGTTATATACACACACACAAAACGATATTATATTATGTGTGTGTTATTTATTATCGTCCCCATTACACTGACACCAGATAGACGTAATAGAAATTTTCACTGTGGTTGTGACTACGGGGATTATAATGTATAATATAAAACGTTTCGGCGGTTTTCCCTAGACGACGAGATCTACGGATTTCCGCCGCCGGTGCGTTGCCACCGAATCGGCGGATCTGCGACGGCAGATTCAACCACCGGTTGAAACGCCGGCGGACAAATCGCGCCAAAATGCCCGACGGTTCGCATCATCTCTGTAGTAGACGCTCGCGTTATTTTTCCGGCCGACGAAATTGTATTTTTAAACCGCGCCGTCGGCGAAACATCAATAACATGACCAGTGAGAGAGCGACGACCGAGAGAGGAGAGGTAAACGAGAAGTGAGAGAGAGTGACGGGACGGCGGCGAGGGCGTGCGTTTGTGGCGATGCCGTCCCGCTCCGCCCGCGTACCACAATCGGGA
This sequence comes from Aphis craccivora, assembly GCA_009835225.1. Taxonomy (NCBI): domain Eukaryota; kingdom Metazoa; phylum Arthropoda; class Insecta; order Hemiptera; family Aphididae; genus Aphis; species Aphis craccivora. The sequence continues at coordinate 8,560 of VUJU01005964.1, forward strand.
TGAATAAGTTTTTTTTTTTTATACATTTAATTGATCTGTACCCAGTGCTGTCAATTGTGCGGAATTGCAAGTCCAGCGTCCGAGAATCGGTTTTTTTTTTTATGATTATTTTTTTTTTTTTGTTTCTCGATGCACTTTTATTTTGCGTTCCCCTGCCACCCGCCGCGACTGCCGGTACGACTACAGACGACAACTAAACTACTACTACACCGACGATGGCCGCCGGTGATAACGCTCGCGCCGGTCGCAGCAGCAGCTGCAGCCTGTTCTCTCGACAGCGACACAGCCACCGCCGGCCGATTCAACCGATTTATGAATCGCGCGGGCCTACGTCGTCGCCGTCGTCGGTACGCCCTCACATCCGCGTACGCGATAAGCCAATAACAGTTTTATGAGCACTGTTTTTGCCGCCGCTGCCGTAGTAGACGATGATCGTCATTACGTTAGGTGTGGCAGATACGTTTGCAGTCGTAAAACGATATCGAATTTTCGTGCGGTCGACCTACGGGCTTACGGCGAAGAGACGGATGGCAATTGTCGTGGGAGGGGTTGGTCGTCGGAAGGGTAGCGGGGCGCCGGAGTCGTCGTCCGCGGTCGGGTGGCGGTGTCGGTGGGAAGGGGGGGGGGGGGCAACGTCCGACAGTTGTAACGTTTTCAGTGGTGACGCGCACGTTAAGCGTGTGCGAAAATCCCGGTACGTCCGAGAGCACATAGAATGGTATCCGCCCGCCCGCCTGCCCGCCAGCCGGCGCGTGAAATGTGAATGCCTATATTGCCCGTAATGCCTCTGCTTACGTGGCGTGGCGGCGAGAGAGAACAATCGAAAAATAAATAATATTCCACTTTTTCTTCGTCCGGCGCGCGTTAGTTGACGGCCGGGCAATAGGTAGCGCTCGTGTGCCCGCTAGACACGTCGTCGCGGAGAGTGCGTATATACTATAATATTATTATAGTTACCGAGGGACGCAGAGGTATAATAATAATAATAATGTAATACGCGCAATAATAATATTATGTCGCGGTGATGTGTATATAATATTATTATTATTATTATTTGCCATTTCGCCCGTTCGTAGATTTCACGATCGCGGCAAAAAAAAAAAAAAAACGTATGAAATATTAAATAGGTAACGATCGTTTTTGTCGGACGGCGGCTGCGGCTTGTTGTGCACACACATAGCGTTGTTGTCGTCGTATTGTGATGTGCCCTCCGCCGCGCGTTATTGACCGGCGTTTGTTCTCCGCCGATTTCCAATACTATTACTCTGTAACTGTACAGTGTATTGGGCCGATATTGCCGTGTACGCGCGCGTTCCGCCCTCCTCCGCCCCATCGCCGATTCCGCATAATGTACACGTCCTATTATGTTTTGTGCTCGACTACCTGGCCGTCTGTGTGTACCGCAAATGTCCGCCATTTGGACGTTATTATTTTCCGTTTTTTTCCACGTGTTTTGTCGAATTCGCACATTGTCCGATAGGCGTATTGTCATGTACCTACACGTACCTACAATCATATTATATTTTCATCCTCCCAAATATAAAAACACATCGTGTTGAGTACCGTCTAAAGACAACCAACAGTTTTATATTATCGCCGTCTGAACCGACTAATATTTAAATCATGAATGTTTTTGTAATAATTATCAATGATAATATTATGTATAGCTTCATTAAACGCTGTTGGTATTTATTTTTCGTACATCGCTCTAAAATTCTTTTCTCGGGCTTCCTTGAATTGCGGAGACACGATGAGCGGCTATCATAGTATCATAATAATATATAGACGCTAAAAACGTGATATATTTTTTCAAATTGTCTATTTGATTCGACATCTAATCAAATTGTTTTACTTGACCGTTATTGTTTTATGTTGATAAAAAAAATGCGAAATTTCATTAAGATTATAAAATATACAAACCAAATCGCATATCATGTTGTATTCGACACTGTACAACTTTTATATTAATATAGTTATTTGCTAAATTATTTACAGCTAAGGATTTTTGAAAATTAGAAACTACCTACTTTCTGGACCACTTTAGTTATGAATTTATGATAGCTTCACGAACATTTACAGCTTTGCTTGTGATGAGTGTCGATTGATGTGGAAGATAAACACCCCTAAAAATGTTGGCACTGTGTGTCAATACTTTCAGTGTATTAGCCACTTGTTACGTGTTAATATTAACAAATTTCATGGATTTATTTAAATCTATTTAAATAGTGTATGCAGTAGATTAGTTACATACAAACATGTTGTTTTAATAGTAGGAACCTAAATTAATATTGGTCTGTAAATTTAGTACATATCGATTAGATAGTATATAGGTGCATTATAGTTTATAGTTTATACCGGTATACCTACCCAATCTTTAACAAATATAGATGTTAAAATTATTTACATTTAAAAAAAAAAAAATGAAATGAATGATAATAAACGTACATGACGGTATTTTCTTACATTTTATTATATTCATTATTCATACTATTATTTGGTATGTATTACAAAAGTAGGTACCTAATTTTGTGATTTATTACAATTTATATAAATAATAAATTTGGTTTACTTTAGGTGTACCTATAATGTACTTAATTATATGAATTTACTTTTATAAATACTTAAGTGTTAATTGTATAGTGTATATCAAAAGTATGTTTATTTATAAGAGCGAGGTGGTTAGACCCAAAGGCCAAAATGCATAATCGTGAATAAAAATAAAAATAACCCATTCTTATAATTAGGAACGATAACACTGAAATTTAACTAATATATATATATTTTTTTAACATTTATTAGAATATATACAATCTGTAATAGTAGTTACAATAAGCATATGAGCTGAAAAAGACGGTGAAATCGTGAGGGGAGTAGCTACCCAGCAGTAACACTCGACGTGATAAACTATTATACGATATTTATACTCGTATAAATTATAAATTGTAAATCATACATTGCTATTATATTATTGTATATACCTACTATAACTATATTTTAAGATAGATTCGTTAAAATTGGTACCTAACAGACCTTGAAATCATTATTAAACATATTTTAATCTTTTATAAAATAATATACATATTATCATCTATAATATAACACCGGATCTGTGCACTCAACACCCAATACTATATTAATATCTATATCTATAACATATAACAATATGATTAAACTATGCAGCATATACGACCAATGTATATTTACCGACAAAAGTTAAATAATGATTACCATTTACAAAAATGAAAAACAGATAAATAATTTTTATTTGATATAGATACACAAATTTACTCAACGGTTATAATAATGTAATATTTTAATAACCACGTTAATAGAG
>VUJU01005965.1:0-11885 GCA_009835225.1 Aphis craccivora
TAATATGGTATAATCATTATCGGTGCCAGCCGGTCGTCTTATCGCTCGGTCGTATTATTATTAATATTCATTACGAGCGACGCGCGATGTGCCGTCGTAGTTTTTTTTCGTGTGTGTGCGCGCTAGTATTCGCCCATATTACCAACGATCGAGACTGCGTTGTCGTTATCGTAATAACAATAATATTATATTTTTGTTTGAAAGGTTTTCGTAACGGAAGTACTTTATATTGTAATCGTTTTTTGTTGTTTTTTTCTTTCGTCATATTAATCTCCAACTGCAGCATCCATCATCATCAGCGGATTGATACCAATTATTCAGATCGTCTTTTTTATTTTGTACAACTGTTGTCATTTAGGCCAGTTTAATTCATTTAGTTATTGTATTCTGTTATTATTTGTAACTATTATTATATAATAAGGAAACAAAGATTTGAATTATTTTATTATTCGTATCATTTACTATTATTATTTATTTAATTATTTGTTAAATAATTTTCATTCAAAAGAAAAATTATATTTTGTATATTATTTAATTATTATCATGATCATTTAGCTACAGACCGTCATCACTGGCCAGCGATCGACTTCATCAAAGGGTCTGTGAGTACTTATTTAAAATTTTTTATTATTCACTGAAATAAAATATTATTGTGATTCACAGATACTTAGGTTTTGTATCATACATTCTATTATTGTTATATTTATATTTATACTACCAGTATTCTTGATGTGAATTGTGTTGGTAGAGAAAATAAAAATTTGTTTTTTTTTTGTTTATTTTGGGTTCTGTAAATCAATTGTAGGATTACGTCTAATCACACCAAAATTCGGCTACGGCCATCACAGTGTGCAAGAGAGAGGTTATGGAGAAAATATCGCTATCGCTATCATTTGGGTCTGTCAACAAAGAAGATAGGTAATGGTGTTTTAGTTTATTGATGTCTGATATTGGAGACATTTCTTACAGTGTGGCCAATTTCTTATATTGCCGATGCGATGTCAGCCTCAGGTATAGAGGGATGGAGGTTTCTGATAACTACTCTTATACTCTTAGGGGCTTTTCAGATTGCGGCTGATAGGTGTGGTATTGAGCATTGGTTTCTTTTAGGTAATGGATAATGTTTATGTAGCTGTTAGGGGTGTCTACTTGGATTTTGAGGTGAGTGGCGGTCGATTTGCACATAAAACTGTCAGGGGAGGTGACTTCTTTTAGGTGATCACGTAGACCAATGTAGTCGTGAACGCCTTTTGTAAATATAGGTGGAGACAAAATGGTTTTAGGTGCGACATTGGTGGTATTCTGTTGCCCCTGATTTATGGTCTCTGATTTATCGTCGATTTCTACATTATTGTCGGCGACGGAATCGGTGTCGTCCACGGAGAGTGGCGTGAAGAAAAGTTTTGTTTTTTTAGAAGTTACGATAGGCGGTGATTACGGCGGAGAGGAGGATGATGATGATAAAAGACGTTTATTTACATTGTTACCATTTTATTATTACTAGAAACAATTTTATTTTTCACAATCGTAATTGGGGAAACAGTTGGATTTGATTTTGACATATCGCAGGTTTGTTATTATCTGAGGTCCAAAGGTCGCCGCGTGAGACGGTAACCGTGGCCTTGCGTAATTATTCGGGCGAATGTAAGTTCCCACACGAAATATAGCAGGTAAAAATTATCCCTGGGAATGCATACGTAAGTTCCCACACGAAAAAAAATTATACCAAACACCAAGGCTGGGTAAGTTAACAAATTTTTTTAACTCGTTAAGTCAAGTTATTTTAAAATAATTAAATTAAAAGTTAAAAGTCACTCATATTCTTTTTTTGTTAACATGTTAAGTTAAACGTTAACCTTTGAAAAAAAAGGACTTAACTTAATTTTAAGTTAAAATTTTCTAATTTTCAAAATAAAAAATTCCACACATAACAATGTTTATTAGATAGTTTTTCTTTATGCGCAAGAAAATTAATGGGGAAATTGAAAATGATACATCAAAGTAACTAGCTATCAAAAAAACCTACTTTTCTAAAAATACCATTCAAAGATTTGCATTATTCTTTGGACTAAAATTAACTTGAAGTTTACATATTAATCTTAAAAAAACTAACTTATTAAGTTAAGTTGAGCTTTCGCAATAAACCAAATAAAATTTGATTTTTTCTATTATTATTATTATTATTATTTTATACCTAAAAAAATGGAATTGGTTTTTTTTATGCAATACAAAAACAAAACAAATTTTAACCACACCAATTACGTTTGAGTTTTCATTCCTAAGTCTTAATAAAGTTTGTGTTCGGTATAATTTTTTTTCGTGTGGGTATTTACGTACAGATGTAACTTTTTCCGTGTGGGAACTTACGTATGGGTGTATTTTTTTTTCGTGAGGGAACTTACATATGTACCCGCTTACCTGCTATCTTTCGTGTGGGAACTTACTAAACCCTAATTATTTACCTAACCTAACGTGTGGTTGTTACGTAACTGATAGCGTGGTGAAACTTACCAACTTAGTAGTACTAGTAAATAAATATTATATTACTGAACTCAACTTGGTAAGGTAGCTCCTCCCGTAACGTGTTGTTTGCTAGGTTTTTCCGGTGCGAAACAGAGGCACAGGTAGCGTAGTCCAAGAGAGGCATCGAAACGCGTGCGCACTATCGGACTGCTTACGCGGAACTAAATTAAATTATAATTTATTTTTATTCACAATTTATCATGTGTAGTATAGTACCCACATAATATTTCGTACAGAATGTTTTTGTGAATAAAATTGATGTAATGATAGGTATTAGGTACACACAAATATTTTATATTATATTATACAATCTGATCTATATATTTTGGTAGTCAAACCAACTTTCTAAGTCCAAAATTACCCAATTTATAGCACTTCAACCAAAATACTGCAAAATACACGCAATTTACAGTTTTTTGACTGTAACTAAAAATAATTATTCTATGATTGTTTAGGTTTGATATTTTTATCCCTCATAATTAAGTTGATAGTTGCACATAATTCTAATCTTAATTTCTGTATAATTTTCACTGTAATTTGTGTATGAGTGAAAACTTATAGCAGAAAAAACAAATAAATATGTTGTTTATTTCATTAAATTTAATGGATCTATTAGGACTTATTAATAATTAATAAAAAAATCAATTAGTTTTTAATTTATTATTAATATATATATTTATTATTATTATTTCGACATTCTCGTGTACACAACATTGTAAAATCAATACATTCATTACTTCGTTCAGAATCTAAAATATAGAATGAATTATAAAAATATTAAAAATAGATTGTTTATTAGCCGTTGTCTGCAGCTGTCCGCACGACGCACAGCGATATTGCAATAACACGGAATACTATAGGTAGGGCGCACACCAAAGCAGTGTAGTTGCAGTGCGGCGGTCTAGAAGCGCGCGGACTTGCACTGCATCTGCGCCGCAAAAGCGCGCCAAAACACACCAAAGAAGTGCGGTGGATGTGTGGCGTTATCATTTATCGATTTTAATTTAAATATATTACGATTTTAGGATTTTTTTATATTAGGATTATTTTATCTAATTAGGTACCTACTTTGATTTCTAACTATGTCAAGTTCCGATGAAGATATGTTAATGTTATTATTAGTAAACAACATAAATAAAAATAATAAAAAAAAACGAAAATATTGGGTTCATACATTCATTAAAAATAATGTTAATACGCTTGGCACATTTTCGGTTACAAAAGAATTAGCAATGTATCCTGAAAAATTCAAAAATTTTTACCGTATGTCGCAAGAATTTTTCAATGTACTTTAACACATGGTTCGGAACAAATTACAAAAAAAAGACACAAATTTTCGTTTATCCTTATCAGTTGAAGAGCGACTTTTAATTACACTTAGGTAAGTACTAAGTTTTAGTAACTTGTACATTTTATTTTCTAGACAATGAAAATATAATATTCTAATATAAATAAGAATGACTAATTTATTGTTTGTAATTTGTGTATATAATACTCTGTATACATTAAAAAAAAAAAAAATCATTAATGTAGGTATCTAAAAAAGTGTTCTATAAAATCAGAAATCTAAACAAATTAAGAAACTTAATTTATCACAATATAGTTTTATTAATAATCTATTATTGATCATAACAACATTTTTAGTAAATCAATATACATTATAAAGATATCTTAAAAAATAAATAACTTGATCACACAAAAATATGGTCAACAAATTATTTTATGAATCAATGTATATTAAAGTATTTATCTTTGAAGTTGAAATGATCCTAAAATACTAATGAATATAATTAACTTACCCTGTATATATTAAATAAGCAAAAATTTTATATCTTATTATAACTAAATATTTTTTATAGATTATACTTCATAGGAACATGATATAGTATTTATGTAATTAATAGTGTTAAGAAGTTTAATTAATTTAATTTAGTTAAATAGTTTAATATACCTACTTAAAATATTAAATAAGAATCAAACATAATTTTTAAAAAAGCTGAAATTTAAAACATTATAATGGTCTCCAATATGGAGTATGTTGTTCTTGCTGGTATAGTTGAGTCTTGGAATGGTTTGTGTCATAAGTAGAATTATGTGTTTCTCGTTGGTGATGTAGCAGATCTTGTGGTTGGTTAAAATCATAGAGGGGTTGATAAACTGTGCCTTGTTGTGTTGCTGTGTTTTGTTCTTGTTGACTCATTTGCATTTGTTCATTTGCATCATTAACTAATTTCATCATGTCATATTTTAAAATTCTTTTTACTTTTGGATTTAATGTTTTGATATCTGGTAGTAAGCTTTTTAGAAAGTTCATATCTGGATCATCAGTTTCTTCATCTCTATCCTTTGTTAATTTTTTATTGGTAAAATAGTTGGTGGCTACCTTATTTAGCTCATCTAATGATGATGTATTATTTTTTTTTTTTTATACTTTTATCAATTATCTTGGGTTTGTATACAGAAGTTTCTTGACATATAATAGAAGTATCAATATCAATTTCATCATCAACTTCATTCTCTGTATCATCGTTATTATTTTCTTGGGTTTGTAAATTTCCGGTTTGGGGTCTTGATTTGGTGAATGGTTCGATGAATTGTAAGTATTCATTTAAATAGTAATCTTTCTTTTTGCGTTTAGATCCAGATCCGCTTGGTGGTTGTTCTTTAACTTGCCTTAAGTACCTTCCTCTAATATTCCTCCATTTTTCTTTACAATCACTTACTGAAAATATAAAAAAATAGATATTAATAAAATTTAAATTTAAATATTATATAAAATATATAATGTATATGTATAAAAGCTAAATGAAGGTGAGTAAAAAGGTTTATGGAAATTAAGGTTAGTTTAGAATTAAATAAAATTTAATTTAATTAATTTAATTTGTAGCGTTGGAAATTTGGAGTTCATTTTTTTTTTTATCAGATTTCTTGCAATGGGAGGTAATATGAAAGCTCATACAATGTACTTCTTGAGAGGAGAGTCAACTACTAGAACTATTATTGCTGAAACGTCCCAAGTTATTTGGGATTGTCTTCATGATATATATATGCCAATTCCTTCAAAAGAAAATTGGAAAAAAGTTGCAGATCGTTTTTATGATTTATGGAACATTCCAAATTGTATTGACGCTATCGATGGGAAGCACTTTAAAATCAAATGTCCATCAAATACAGGCTCAGCTTATTATAATTATAAGCATTACTTTAGTGTTGTTTGGTGGCCTGTGTAGATGCAGATGGGCTTTTTTTTAACAATTGATGTTGGCGATTATGGGCGAAACAGTGATGGCAGAGTATTTCGAAGAAGTTTGCTTGGAATATCCTTACAAAACAACGCACTGGATATTCCCGAACCTAAAGTATTACCTGGATGGGAAAACAAGAACAAATTTCCACATTATTTTGTGGTAGATGAAGCATTCCCCCTAAAAACAAATATAATGCGACCATTTCCAAAAAGGTCATTGAATAAAGAGAGACGCATTTATAATTACAGGTAAAAAAAAAATTGCATTATCTTTATAATACTATACACATAACTCATAAATATTAATATATTATATTGTATTTTTATTTACAGATGTTCTAGAGCAAGGAGAAGTGTGGAGTGCAGTTTTGGTATGCTTGTTTCAAAATTTAGACTTTTTGAACAACCTATGGGTTGCAAGGTAGAAACAGCCGAAGCATTGATTAAAGCAGCATGTGTTTTACATAATTTTATTCGCATAAAAGAAGGTGTATTTTCAACACCTTCACATCCATCTACTATCAATTCAATGGGATATCAAAATATTGAAGATCAAGGAATAAGACCAACAACAGCAGCAGAAAGTAACATAGATTTTTTATGTCACTATTTTGTATCAAATGAGAGTAAAGTCCCATGGCAAGATAATTTCTCATAAACTATCATGTATACATTAGTATGCTTAAAATGTAAATTATTTATAAATAAAATATAAAAAATAAAATAATAAAATATTCGTAAATCTTTTTGTAAAATAATATAATATTTTGATTTTAAATCACAAGTCTCAACATTAAGTATGTTTGCGTTAAACAAAGTAGGTAAGTTATTTGTTATGAACTGTTGGGATTGAACCTATAATTAATATTTATAATTGATATTTTAGAAAATTTACCAATACATTAAAGTTGCTTAGGTACCTCATAATCTCAAATTCTTAATCAAAAGTCAAAAACTATAATCATGCTTTACTTAAACTATTTAACCATTATTAATTTGATGATAAGTACTTGATGATATTTAAAAAAAAATATTGTTTTGTATTGTAATGAAAATAAGGTACTTTGGTCGTTTAGTTTTAAGCAGTAGGTAAAATTGAAAAGTGATACATGAGATTTGATATTATATCTTATAGGCCCTGTCAGGTAAATGCATTGAAATTAGAACAAAAATTGTTTTAATAACTTTTATTGAGTACCTTCTGAGAGTACAATTGATTAATTTTTTAAATATAATAAATTAACAGTAATACGTATAAAGTAAACTTATATACTATATGAAATATCATTATAATTACCTGATATATTAACTGTTTTTGAAACCTCATTCCATGCTGCTGTTTTTGCCCGATCGTTGCTATACGATTTTACTGTATAATCGTACAAACACGTATATTTTTCAATTTCTTGTACTAATTGAATAGTATCTTGCTCGGTCGTTATTAATCTATATATTAAAATATTTTAATATATAATATATTTTATTACATATATTGTATATATCAATAAATAATAATATGCATATAGAATATTCAATAAAAATATTTTCTCACCGCAAGAAAATACTGCCAATGACTGGTTTGTGCGGCGCGCATGATGAGCGCCGCCAACACGTCACCGCCGCACTGTATCGGTGTGGGCTTTCCCATAAGATAACATGTGTTCTATTTTTAATGCGGCACTGCCGCAAACGCGCCGCAGCCGCACTGCTTTGGTGTGCGCTCTGCCATACACATAATAATAAAGTAATATTAAAAATTACTACAATTAATAATCGTTGTTATCGTTGTAACTAATGACTAATACGTCTTACTCTGTACATTGTACTGCTAATTTATTTTAGGTAGGTTCTAACAACTAAGGAAAAGGGCTTTGGACGAAAATAAATATAAAAACAATAGAAAATGTATTATATTTATATATTGTATGTATTGTGTTATTTATATTTTATTTATACAATATTTTATAGACCATCGCCGGTCTCACAACCACCGGTCTCTCCAGCACCGCCACCATCACCGATAGACTCGCCATCACCATCGGTTACTCCGCTGCCTTCGCCATCATTGGTCGGCGGGGACGAGGCTGCCTCGGCCATTGCCATTATAGCCACTAGAATAATATAAAATGTATACATTTTTAATTTTTAAAGATTTTAGAGAAAATTATTATGTTGAAACTTACAAAATTTCGGACAGTCAATAATTTTGTGCCCCTTCACCTTGCATAGGTCGCACTCTGAAAAAAAATTTAATTAATAAACATTATTTTAGTTTTGATTTACTTATATTTGATACTTATTTCCAGTAAACTTTTTGGGGGGTTTTGTGCTGGCACCACCACGTCCACGATCACCACCACTCCCACGCTCACCTCCACGTCCACGTCCACGGCCCCTGCCCCGCCAACCACCACTGTTTATTATTATATTGCCATACATCTATAAGAAAACAAATTAACTTTGATAATTATTAATTTAAAAAACAACAAACCGATATATTATGACTACCATCAAAAATATTATACTCTTTAATTGGTTAGGCGGAAAAAAAGCCCAGAGAAATAAACATACCGAAGAAAAAAGCCCACGGAAAAAAGGCTCATGGACCATGGTAATAAAATTATAGTCGTAGATCACCAGTCTTATGTATATAGGTAAATATCACATTTATATAAAAATTACTGAAATTGTTGACTTAATATGTTACACTTATACCGCAGATGTAATTTTTACATATTATACAATTAATATAGTTAAGCATAACTAAATTTTTTGAAATTTTTCATTGAATAAATAAGTTTAAAAAAAAAAAGAGTTTTTAATTAATCGAGTATACGATTGCCTATAGGTATTGGCTACAAGAGTCAATAATTTATTAATAATTAATTGCTGATTAGGAATAGAGTATAGATACATGTGTTCACTTCACATTGATATTTAAATTTTTTTAATGTAAAATACATATAAGTAGGTACCTACCTAATCATTATATGCTGTATCAAGTTAAGATTGTATTTATATTATGTGTTTTATTAACTATTAAAAAATTTAATTTAACTAACAGTTAATACACAGAAAAGAAATTTTGTTGTATTGGCTATCAACAAAGTTGATAATTTTATTATGTTTTTCATTTCATTATTTAAATTGTTTTTCATTTTTATTATTTATATTGTATATTGTTTAAATTATAATTTTTAATAAAACAAAAGGAAATACATTGAAAAGAAATTGTTATGTTAACAATCATCAAAGATGATAATTTAATTATGTTTTTCATTTTAATTATTTATATTTCATTATAATATTATGGTTTTCAACTAAACAAAAGAAAAAAAATTGTTACATTAACATGTTATGTAAAATAAAATTATAATTTTTTTAAGTTAAGTAAGTTGCCTATTAGCAAGGGGCAATGTTGCAAAATTAGTTCATGGATGACCAATGATTCATTTATACATCATACATTTTTTAGAAAGATGTATTTAAATTTTTTTTTATATTTTAATCATTTTCCCTTAGTTTAGCTATTAGAAGTTAGGTTTAAGTAAAAAAAAAATTTTAGTCAAAAATTTTAAATTCGGGCTTAAAAGGGTTAAAATGTACCTATTTATTATAATTGAGTGGTCAGTCAAAATATTTTTTTTAACTTGAAATTTTCATGTTAGGTACCTAACTATTTTGGAATTGTAACAAAATGTAATTAATTTTATTAAATTTATTTAAAATGTTAAATAAAAAGTGTTATTGGCCATATTAAAAATAATAAGCACATAACTTTATAAAATGCGTTGTATAAAAAAGTAAAATACTCACGTTTGTCTTTGCGTTGATGTAGGTCTTAGATGACGTAGGTATAAGTAAGTATACTTCAGTGTCACACAGCGAGCATTGAACGAGTGTAATATGAAAATTGTTGAACGGTCTCATATTTATGATGAGAATAATTTATATCCATATTATACACAGTATACACACAGGTTCTCCAAACCGCATGGAAAAAAGGTGGGAATCGCTTTTATTTCTTATGTTTTTCATATTGTACAAAGATATTTTTTGTTATAAATGTGACAAAAATAAAATCACGATAAGAACGATGCGTTGAAACCCAATGATTTATAATATTATAACCGAGCATCAATATTATTTAAACATCAAATATAATTGATTCATCTGAAATAATATGACTTGACAGCCGATTTCTTACTCGTTACTCTCCATTGTGTTTATGACTTTCAATTGAGACTATTCAAAATAGTAATGTTAAATTATTACTAAAATAGTTCTTTTTATCCGACCGGTCGACTACACAAAATAAACTAAAAAAAGAATGCAAGTGGATATCGCTCTACTGTATAATAGGTTTCTAAACAATAAATTTCTTCAAAATTTGAACTTTAAACTCTCAAAAACAAAATCGTTCCTATTAATCTATTGTCACATATATCAAGAGCTTTGTATTAATTTTTCACGCTTTTTGGCCCAGCAAATAAAATCATATTGATATTATTGTAAAACAAAAAAAAAAGTAGGCAAGTGGGTACCGCTCTGCTGTACATTAGGTGCCGTGTGGATCATTATTATATATTATAGGAGTGTTAAAATTGAATTCAATGATAGATATCATTGTATACGAAAAATGATTCTGAACGGAGATAATTTGTCAGCCTAGGATATAAATATATCATTTCCAGTGGTTGGTGGAAAAGGTGATTTATGTTTTAATGGCCTGAATACACCAAAATTTAAGTTCTTTTATAATTATTCTAAGCTAAACTTATGAAAAACCTTAAATAAAATTATCAACTCTTAGCTACTTTTACAAACATTTTTATGAATTATACTTCCAAATAATTTGCAAATATTCAGGAATTTGACGAATTTTTGTCAATATTTGAACTTCAAATGCCAATAAAAAAAAATTGTCCCTATGTATTCTTATAATTTTTTTTATCACTGTAAGAATAATATATGAGAACATTGTATTAAATTTTCAAATATTTAGATAGGACCAAAAAAATTTTATCGACACTTCAAAAAAATTTTTTCAGAAAAATTAAAAATTTCAGTTGTCTATAAATAGCTCAAAAAAAGTCAAAATATTTTCAAAATTAAATCACGTAAAGTAAACGCCAATTTTAATAACTGGTAAAATTTTCAAGTATCTACGACTTATACTTTTTGAATGATAACAAATATTTAAAATCGTTTGAAGATAAATCGTTATCGTTACGCTATTTCGTAAAAATTTAAAATTTAAACGCGCTTAAAATTTTTCCTATTATGATGCTTTAAGTTTTCTCTCTAGATACCGTGCATCAAATGAAAAACCTCGCGCTCAGGCGGTGAATTCACGCACTTTTTGTGTATAACAATGTTATATACCAAATGGCAAATATTGTTGTGTAGGTACCTATTATTAATATACGGGGTGTTCCAAATTTCATGTGACAGCAGATTTCAGCATGATATATTTAAATTAGGGGAAAATGACCTATTTGAAAACTTTTTTAAATCATATAATCTAAAATAATTTGATAATAATTTTTTTTTTTTAATTGTGAAGGGGAGGTTTGAGGGTTAACTTTTAAACTTCAAATGGGAACCTATATTATTGAAATATAATTCGTGCACAGTTTAATTTTTAATGAATTTTGACGGGTCGTTTACATTAATGTGTTAATAATTAAAGGAGGTATCGACATCTCAATATTGGTGTTAATTCATAAAATGTTAACATACAGTTAATGATACTAATTACTAAAAGTGCTACTGTTGTACAACCTTAATAATCTAGGTAGTGGTCAACGGAATTATCAATTTAAAATACAGTAGTCAATACAAAATGTTTATCCATATTATTGCTCAATATTAAACCAATTAAAAATCATTTTTATTTATGATATCCTAATTAATTTTTTCGAATTTTCAATTGATGAGTTTAGATAATAATATGTATAATAATATGTAATAATAATAATAATCTATATCTATGAAATATACTTTTCATATTTAATAATAAGTGATATAATTTACGGTCTTCGAAGATAAGGTTGGACGTCTAGTACTTATCAGTGTTGTGCGCTTGCTGTGGCTGATTAATTAGTTATTCATG
>VUJU01005966.1:0-11884 GCA_009835225.1 Aphis craccivora
GAATACTGTTATTATACACATCAATTTAATAGATATTTCTATTGAGTAATAATATTTTAAATACATATAGTAATACTTAGTATTTAAAATATATATTTTAATAATACTTAGTATTTTCAATATTATGCCATACATAGAATTATTCTATTTATTTTTAATTATTATAAGTACAATATATTTTTACAAAAATAAACATATCATGACAAAGAGACTAAGGATAGGTTGATAGGTAGCAAATCGAGGAAATAATAAATTAACCATTACTTTGATTTATATTTAATATGAAAATGGTTACAATAAATAGTAATTTTTAATTATAACACAAGTAGGCAGCATGTCATCTATATCTGCTCCATAAAACACTATTTACCTCAAAAAATGCGGGTAATTAACAATAATTGTATTATTGATGATAGATTTATGTTAATTAAAATCCATCTAAGTTTCTAAGTTATTCATTATTTATATTGAATTCGTAAATCATATTTATATTGCTTTGCAAGCATCATGCATCATATTTTCGTATAGGAATATGAACATTTTGAGCCTTCATCGGGTAGGCAGCGCTCCCGGTGGAAATCACAAGTGGTGTACATTTTTCAATCAATTTATCATCGAAGTGTTTACATCTCTATATAATATATATCCACCTTTGTCACAATCATAGAGTATATACTCTATGGTCACAATTATAATTATGTGATAAAAACCAAATTCAAGTGCTTATCACACCAATAATTGAATAATAAATTATTTATTAAGCTACATCATTATTGTCCGGAGTCACCCACTTTTACGGTACTTATTCTTTGAAATTGTTATTATTGGCTGACTTCTATGCAGGGCCGTATTACCGCTTAGGCTATTTAGGCTAAAGCCTAGGGTACATTTTCGCTGTTATACCGGTATCTGCGAGATGCTAGTGGCATACTGTACACTATCCAATAATTTCAACTGAGTTAATTTTATATCTTAATAATTGTGAACTGTTTATTTAGTTGTATTTTAATTTATTATTATTATGTATCCCTAAAAAAATACTTTGTTTCCATAATTATACGTTACCTATATGTTATAGGTAGTAATTTTGTACAAGTAAGTAGGTAGATAAAAAAAATACGATGATGAAAAATGTATTTTTAATCTTGATTATTATTTATCATCATTTTGTATTAAGTACCTAAGGTTTACAATAACTCTAATGGGGATCGAAATTAATAAGTTAGGGTTAACCTAACTGTCAACTAGGTGATTCTCTCTACTACAAATAAGTATTTCTAATAGGTATGTGGTTCAATAAATATTTAGGTACAGCTAGCATTTATTTAGTGCCATTTAATGCTTGTAACTTGTATGCGTAATGTAACTAGTATAACTTGTATACTTATACTCGTGTACTGCAGACGTACAGTGTAGTGTATACGTGTACAAGGATTGTAATATTATATAAGTAATATATTAATTATTTACTATCGAACTCGCGTCCCTTTTACAAACTATAACTCTCTCTGTATAAACATAATATATAATATATCGACAACGACCGTCGTCAATTGTAATATACTTTATAGTATAGGTACTTACCTATATGTATCTCGTTTGGCCGTTTCGATGTAAAGGATATATATACATCTACGTTGTAGGTCTTCGTAAATCTATATACTCGTAACATAACTAATATTACCTATATATTATATATATATCTTTCTGAGTTTAAAATGTTTAAGTATAATTTATACGAGGTGTTATACTAGGTACCATATATTATGTCTGTATAATTACAGTACCATAATATTTATATATGTATAAACGTACTGACCATGTATATACAATATAAAGGATAATTAATTTTACAATTCATTTTAAATAAAACAATCGTTATTTCAGAATAAACTATCATTAAAAAAAAAATATTTCCTATGCAAAAAATGTTGCAGAGTACTACCTACATTACGTTATACCACACCACTCTACGTATATAAAATGTAAATACTTATAAGTCGTTAACTATTATTCCAAAATTCGATTTTTATATTTATCAAAGTACTCCAAAAAATATTCTGCGTATTCTGCTTTAGAATTAGAAATTAAAAATGCATGTAAATTAGTAAGAAATCAAAAATTGAGAATAAAAATAAATATTTTTGTCTGAAAGATGTTTTTTAACGATTTAAAATTATGTGACAAAAATATCAAAAAAATAAAAAATGTTAATAGTTTTTAATAATAAAATATAATAAATGGATCACTTAGTATAAAATCTTAAAACATTAAAATGAATTAATAGTTTTTTAATTACATTTTTAATGTATTTTCATAAATTAGTTTTATTTTTTGGCTTTCTTCGATTTTTATAAAACAAATTTTTAGTTTGAATAGATCCAACAGACCAAAAAATGTTATGATTTATAATAATTGTGGATAAACATTGTGAAACGACACTACTGTAACTAGAGTACTAGACAATATAATATACTTGTCTTTTTTATTGTACCATTATGCCAGAAGTAGACAAAAAGTATAAGCATTTTTTTTTTTGAGAAAGAATATTTCCAAGTTCTGTATTGTGACGTTGTAGATTAGTGCTACACTGCTACGAAACAGAATCACTTGTGTGGTACGAGTATTTAGTATTCGACGAGCAAGAAATATAAATATTATGTATCATTTAATTGAATACGTTTAAATATTGAACTTGCAGGGTCAGATAATCTAATTATTGTTAATGATTTTTCAAGAATTTTGGTCATTTTAAAGCTATATAATTAAACATTTAAATTTATTTTGGAAGTTAATATCCATAAAGTACTGGCCAATAACATTCCATAAATATCTCATTATAGGTATATACACTTCACAGATATACTGGTTTTCATAAAAGGGTATGGGTCTAGCATAGCCGTAAATTACATGCCGAGAAAAATTAAATTTACTGAAGTAGGTATGGAACTTTTTAAATTAAATTATAGGCATACACTATTCACTCCTTATATGATATTGAACAGCCTTGCAAAAATTATTGCAAAGTAAAGAAATGAGAGGTACATTTTTAAACTTTTGGTATATGAAAATTAATTAAAGCCTAAAAGTTGTTTCAAATTACAAAAAAATATATTAAAATAAAGACAAAATATAAAAAACTGGAATTTTTTACAGGTAGTTTAATTTGTCAACTAACAGAACAGCTAATAAGAATATTGTAGATAATTTTAAGGACAAGCGTTAATATAAAAATAGTTTTAAAAAAATCCACACACAAAGATTGATAGATGATTAACAAACTAAAAGAATAGAAAAGTTATGATGAGTTTAGAATAAAAAAGGGAACATTGTTAAAAGTGTAATATTTGATTTCTTATTATATTTAATAAAAATTAATTAAAAGAGACTGATCCGTGTCGAATTAAAATCAAAAAATGTTCCACTCGTACGAACGTCGTGTGATTTTATTTGAAACAACGGTTAATTATAAGTTATAATTACCGCATAAGGTATATAATTCTGTTGAAACATTCAATTATTCTATTTCAAATTTGTTTCATATGATTTAAATATATTTCAACAAGTTTTATAAATTATTTTAACTTATGAAAGTATGGAATTAAAGATTTATTATAAATAATAACAATGCTTTATCTTAAAATATTTTAAAATCTTAATATTAATATATTTTTTGCTGCAAAAGTTATGAAATGTTATTGCGTATACAGTGTTGAAAAAGTTGAGAGATGGTTATACGAATAGACGACATAGATCTATGTTTCTCAACTTTTAACTTGGTGTAATGTGCACAATGCAGATTGTAAGTTTGAATACTTAATTAGTATTTATTATAATATATTATTAATATACGTTATATAATACGAAATATGATTTTATATAATAAAGGTTATCATACATATAAGGTGTATATGCAACAGGCATATACACCATGGTATTAGCTGTAATGGTATAGGTATAGGCATACCTACACATACATTAACGTTTAATATATTATTATACTATAGGAATTTACATACAAGATAAATATTAAATTGAAATATCACAAGCTTTCATAATTCCATCAAATAAGTTTATGTAATAAAAATTTACGTTTACCTTATTATTATATTCTTCCTATTTTTGTATAGTAATCTATTCTTGAGTGTTTTTAATTTAAAATTAAAATTGTTAATTTTAGGGATACATTTGAAGAAACATTGTTCTATTAATAATTAATGGTATACTTATGTTATTGATTTAATTACTAACACCAATGTATGACAACCAACAGAATTTTGATGAAGGTTGAAAAGGATAATATATAGTTTATGAAGCCAATTCGAGTGCGTTGAAAGACCATTTTCAAAGATTTAAAAATATAAAACTGCGTAAGCCAGATAAGTATTAAATTATAATAAATTAATCAATATCTTTGTTTAAGTGTTGATTTGAATAAGAACTACCTATGAATATACATTATACTCTAAAACCTACACACTTGATACGTATTATACCCGTATAAGTATAAATCTATATTGGCATGATTAAAAAAAATATATATAGAAAACAGTAATATAATAATACATGCATTTATAAAATTCAGTATTGATTTTTACCCTGAAACATATTCGGCTTAAGTACTTAGCTATAAAGTGTATGTAAACGTGATTTTTTTCTCAAAAAAAAAAAAAAAACAAGCGTAGACATTTTCATAATGTGTAAGAAACCATTTCAATTTATTCGGAGAAAATAACTTTTATGTAAAGGTATATAATACTTTACCTACATCATTTTCTTTAAGACAATTTTAATAAAAAATTGTATTATAATAGTTCACAAAAAGCTTAGGTATCATAATTGTAAAAATATTCACACTTCCAGTAAAAAAAAAATTAGTATAAAGTAATCTAAAAATTGTAATCTCGTAAACTATTTCAATAATTTATTAAACACCGTAATGATAAATTTTTATATCAGTTTGAATAATTACAAATTATTGAGCAATTTTTCAAAGGTGGAAATATTTTATCGAAGATACTCTTTATTTTATGAAAATATAAAGATAAACCTTAATATTGACAAATACAAGCTCTGAATTTTAAACGTTAAACATCTTTTATCATGATAAAATAATAATTATCTGAATCTTGGGATTTTTTTTTTTTAAAGGTACGATTATACCCAATTTTAAGTTCAACTATTAGTATTTAAATTATGAATAAGGATCTGATACTGCTTTATATTATATTAATTATTTTACATTTATTTAAGGCTGCAAACTATGTTCTATTTTTAATTTTTATTTTAAAAAAGAAAACTTAGTAATATATATTTAGTTTTCTCGTGCTGCTTTTTCATTTTAAATTATGACTATTGAAAAATTGAATTGATTCAGCGGTAATGGTTAGCTATCCTATCAGTTTTCATCTTTTGACAAAACATAAATTGGGAATTTGTAAAATGTGTAATACACCTCAAATTAAATTAATGAAAAACCTATAGGTACATAAATAATGGACGAAAATAAATCAGATTAAAAACCTAGGTATACAATATTCCAAACATACAAGATTTATAAATTAAAACTCAAATATTTTCTAAAATACCAAAAAAAAACTTTAAAGACTTAATAACTATAGATTTGATAATACATATAAGTTAATTAGAATATTGCATTTAAGAGTAGGAAAACATCTAAAAAAATTACAAAACTCTAATCATTTAGTTTAAGATTATTTTTTTTTACGTATAAAAAATTTCATATCTTCAATTATTCTTTTTTGATGTACAAAAAAAAAAAAATTATAATAATAATAATGAATAATAGGTATCAAATTATCCCAAACTACTTACCAGCGTAAAATTTACTAAAATTTGGTGTCGGAAACCACATTCAAAGTGGAGAATTAAAATTGTCTCCTTTAAAACGCAATGACAGATAGGTTCATCGTACCTACACAAAAAGAATATATTACACTTACATTGGTATAAATGGTATTCATAAATAGGATTGGAAATATAGATAGGTATAAATGGTATAAATGTAATGAATATTATGAATAATTTATTGACCAACATTACCTATATTTTTCAAATTAATAGTTTTAAGTGTTTTAACTAATGGAAAATATTGTTTATAGTGTAATAAAAATATATTGTTATGAATTACAATATTATTTAATTGTATGGTTTTCAATATAAATGCAAAAATAAAAATAATTGAAATATCAATAAATATTATTTTTCAAAACAAAAATATTAAATATGGTGGTTTATTTTTACGTATACCATAAAATAACAGGTCTTTTTTTATGTACCATGTTTCGAACTACACTATTGAACTTTTTACGATTTTTTTTTTTTTATTGAATTATTCAAAATACTTTTCCGAGTTTTCATTCCTTGCAATTTTGATAGGATGTATTATGGAAGAAAATATGTATTTACCTAAATTACTATTATACCTCAAATATTTTTCAGTTCACGTCAAAATGGTTCAGTTACCAATAAAATTTTGTTTTACAATGATAATAAACAAAGTCTACAGATATTATCGCATAGTAGAGAATATTTGGAAAATACCCAACACCGGGTTGATTGTTTCTCGTATAGATAATGGTATGTAATGTTTTTTAGAGTATACAAAGACTTGACCATTTATACGTTTATGACCACAAAATAGAACTTTGAATGTGGTATATCGAGATATTTTTACTTGGTTATTTCTTAGTATAGTTCTACATTTAGAGTAAAAACCATAATAAAATTAATATTATATAAACTAATAAATGGCCAGTACTGTCCACATTTACATTATACATAAGTGATTTTAATACAACTCCATATTGGATAGAACTTTTTCGTATGGTCTGTATTTGAATGATATGCACTAGAGACTAGACCTATGATCGTGTTCTCCCATGCACTCTGGGAATGTCAAACGAATATAATAAAACTCAGACGCAGCTTTTGGTCAGAAACACTTATTGGTTTTAAAATCAATTATAAAATAAACATTTAGCAGTGCGACTTTCTTCGTACGCTCTACACAGCGGGGTGTTATAACATAGATATTATATTGCTTCATCAAGATTTGCCGTCAGGACTCTGGACTCTACTTATGGTAGTCACTTGCACGCAAAAACATATATATTAATATTATATATCGCATATCTTATATCTAGGTATATTATAATATTGTGTTCCTATATGCTACATATATATTATATTATAATAGTCGCATATAGTGTATACGACACCAAGTTAACCCACAAGGCCACAAATCAAAAAAAAAAAAAATTATATATGTCGTAGACCATATGGAAAATTAGTTTTTTTTGCGAAATGACAAGACTCTTTGCAACGAGGTAACCCGTTTGCGAAGTACTTTTAAAGTATTATTTTTCTATACTAACTGCTGTTTTTCAGGCTCATTGCATACAGATTAACAGCAATTAGGACTTTTAAGAAATACAATCATTTTATGGTAGTAACCATTCTAATAATTTTATTTTAAAGGTTATTTAAAATAACACAGTACGTCAATACATTATTCTCCGGAAAGCGCATCTATTTGTTATGCACGATGTTTTTCATATTATGTTACTATAACATGTAAACTGAAACTATTATATTATAGTGTAATAGATAGGTATACATTATTTTTTTTGTCTAAAACTTTGCCAATATTATATTTTGAGTGTCTAATGGTCCACGATCTTAATTAAATAAAATAATTAAAATGGTTATTACCATAAAATAATTGTAGGTATAGTTCTTAAAACGCCTAATTGCTGTTAGTCTGTAGCAATGATCATGAACAATATAGTAAAAAACGAAAACTAATAAGTTGTTAGCAAACGAGCTATCCCATTGTAAAAAGCCTAGGTAGTCTTTTTGCAAAAAAACTAATTTTCCATATGGCCTACGACATATATATATTGTATTTAATTATAAACCATGTAGGTATGTATAACCAGTTTTTGGGGAGGGTAGTGGAGCTATTTAAACGATTATGAATATAGGGTTTTAAACATCTTCTACGAATAAAGCGAAATAAAAAAAATCAGGTTAAAATTGGTCCGAGAGCTTTAGTGTATATTTATCAGCTCGGACGGACATATTACCTGCAACACCCACTTTAATATGTTGTACGTTTTAGATGTGAATAATTCATCATTCTTGCTGATTCGATAACAACAAACGATTTCCATACAAAATGTTTATGAATACATATTAGAAACTTTGAAATGTAAGTAATACTCGATCATTTTTTTTTTTTTTTTTTTGGTTAATATACGGTATTATTGTCGTCGTAGGGATCTAAACAATTTTAAGGGAATAATTCATTGACGACTCACTATACGCGGTAAGGGAAGCCACGACTCTTAAATCTATACAATATACACCCATTCCGCCTGGCTTTGGTTCTATGACCAATATGTCATATTATATAGCCTATATTAGGCACCGCAAATACCTATACCGTTCGGCTCATAGTGACTACATATACATAGGTAAGAGGCGCGTACAACAATATAATATTATAAACAGACAAAACTGTAACGACAACTGATCTGCGCGAAAACTCAAAGCAGCGCACCCCTACCCCGACACACGCAAGAGTACGACACGGCCGGCGTACGATGTGTACGACGTGAAGCGCCCGCTCGATCGTCACCGGTAGCGCCACCGCCGCCGGGCGCCTCTTGAGCGCGTTATTGGGCCGGGCGAACGTTTCGCGCGTTCCGCCCAGCGCGCTGATATGCGTCCCGATGCGCGCAAACACGCGTTGGCGCATACGCATTCGTCCACGCGCGCACACGGACGGGACGAGCGTGTTCATCAACTTCTTCGCGGAGGCGCGCAATCAACTCTTCATCGCACACACACAACACACATATTGCTGTACATGTAAACGTATATACATTCTCCCAACAGAAGCAGCAGCCGCGCGCCGCCGACAATAACGTCCCGTCGATCACGCTCGCCGGTCGTCCACATAATAACACAATACTGCTCAGCCGCGCGTGTGTGTGCGTGTGCTCATCGTCGCCGCCGCCGCCGCCGTTGTCGTCGTCGTCGTCGTCGTCGTCGTCGCGGTCGTCTCGCCGGACCTTACTCGCTCGACGTCATCCCACCACTACACACCATCATCTACCGCCACACGATCGTCGCCGCCGCCACCGCCGCCACAACAACCACCACCACCATCACCACCACCACCACCTCCACCGCCACATCCACACCGCAACCACCACCATCGTCGCCACAACCGCCAACACATTAGATCCTCCACACTGCTGTGCAATAACCGTTATCACCACCATCACCGCTGCCTGTACCTATCCTCTCTCGAGTACCCGTTGGACGGCTAGCGGCCGCCAAACGTAATAATATTATTATCTATTATAATCGGACTTACCGCGTAAATAATAATATTATATTATCATAGTGCGTTTTTCCGTCCGCCGTGACGCGGATAATCACAACTAGACTATTGATGCATTTATACGTATAATATTAAGATTTCGCAGCAATACTTCCGCATGGCCGATTCTATATATAGATAAACTATATTATATTATACCTATGCGTGTACTTAGGTAACGGCAGCCGAAATTCTTGTTCCCGTCAGACCACTGTACTGCAGGATAATACCTACTACGCGACCCATCCGGTTCCGGGCCATTTAGGATAAGACTGCTGCAGCCATCTCAATCGTCACCACCACGAGAACCACCTCCACGACCAAAGCCACCGGTACCGGAACCGCTATCACTCGGTAGATCAACTACTGCAGCATCACTTAGCGTACACGCAATCGGACGTTTACAAACCAACAGTCAATCAAAGGTTAGTTAGATATCTATTAAAATAAAACATATTTAATTTTTTATAATAGAATAAGACCAGGAAATGATTAGTTGTACCTATGCGTAGTACTTCCACAATTTTTTACGCGTACAATGATTTATTGTTAAAATAACAAAGAATTGACTCAAACTTCTAGGTTTACGAAAATATTCTCAGATTATTGATTATTTAATGAGATTTTTTTTTCAAAATGTTTTTATCAAAACTATACGAGATAACTTCCTACTATAATTACTTGAATTTTTTTGAACTTCTGAGGCTTACATTTTAACTACTTTAATATAAAATTGTTGGTAATTTGTATAATCACGAGATTACAGTTTTTTCGCATAAAATGTTGTAAGATTACTGGAAAATTTAATTATTGATATTACATTTGTTTTGATAGTCTTAATATTAAAGATGGGTCTGTAGCTGCAGAATATTTAAGTATTGTAAATCACTTTAGATTAAATTAAACTAATCCGTAATTTTTGAGTTACAAATAATACATAAGTGTTCGATATACGAATACTAAGCATATATGTATAGAATATGAATAATTTTTAGATAAATGTGATCTGATATGTTTTTATATCGATTAACGGCTATTATTAAATTTATAAGCGTTTGAATTTGCAAATCTTTGTATTTGTACGAACATTTTTACGTTATTCATTGTTAATGGTTAGTAGTCATCAGTTTTTATCAATAATAACTTATGTGCTATAGATTAAAATTATAATTGGATATCATAACATTATAAAGTAATATCCTTATATATAAATATATGTATATATATATATATTATATATTTATATTTAAAATGTAATAAGATTTTTTGTGCAGTAGGTGAACAGTTTAATATAATTTTTATTTACTAAAAATTACACCTTTTCTTACCAGTTCAAGACTTATATGATTAGTATTTCTTATATAAGCATTAAGCAAGGCTAAGGACTTCATGCCAAAATACCCTAAAAAAGTATAAATATGTAGTTATGCCTTAAAATATACTGTATAACCTCTAAAATATGCATTGCCATTTTAAAATTATACCCTCGTTTAATTAGCGGGAAAAATTTGATTTTATTATATTAATCTTTTAAAATACATTATTAAATATACAAATACATTTATTTAAATTAATATAATATATGTCAGTTATGGTTCATTATTGAAATTTATTTTATAGTTTTCCTCCAGTAATAATTTTTATGTTATTTATTATTATTGATAAGTAGTTTTCCAATCATGTTACCAAAACAAATATTATTATCAATATTATAAGCCAAAACAATTTTATATTTAAATAGCAAAATGTATTTTAAAGAACACACTTGTACCTATACGAGTGAAAAAATATTGAAATATGAAAAAAAAACTCTTTGTATAATGGCAAATATTTGTGTATCAGTTAGTTATTTTGTTAAAAATATATAATATCCTAGGTCCATAGCTTTGAATTCATAAAATTCCAATGCTAAATATATAAAGTTTAAATAATCGTTGTTTTTTTTTTTCAATAACCAAGAATAAAAATAAAGAACTTAAATTATTTTCGTTTCAAAAACAGTTAAAAGTTGTATTTCTCAGTTCTCTGCGTCACGATAATTTTAATAAATTAACAATTGAGTTTCATATCTCTTGTGTTCCACTTAACTTTTATAGAATGTTATGCCTATTAAATTTATTAGTATTTTAGTTATATGTATAGACTATTTAAGTCACTTGCTAGTAAAAAATTCACAGCTGTTACCACTATGCCTACACAAATTTGTAATTAACGTCTAGACGAATAACTTCTAAATAAATTTTATCTGGTTGTTAACAATACAATGTATTATGAATACATGTAGTAGGTAATTTTAGAGTTGAAGTAAGAGTAAGGGTAAAGTTCTTCTATTTATTGACTAAAAAATGTTGGGTGTTGAAAAAAGAAACCATATAGTTAATGGGAAGCCGCGTAACTATATTATCAGCTATATTACCATAAATTAATTTATTTAACTGCCTAAATATTATTTTTAAGGTGAGTAAGTAAAGG
>VUJU01005967.1:0-11881 GCA_009835225.1 Aphis craccivora
CATAGGTTATTCTTATAGTGATTAAAAAATTATAAGAATACATAGGCACAATTTTTTTTTATTAGCATTTGAAGTTCAAATATTGACAAAAATTCGTCAAAACCATAAATATTTGCAAATTATTTTTTTTTGTGTGTCTGTGTACACGAGAACGTGTCGAAATAATGCTTCAATTTTAAACTTGAAATTACCAACCACTGAAAATTATATCCTAGGCTGACAAATCATCTTCGTTCAGAATCGTTTTTCGTATACAATGATAATTATCATTGGATTCAAATTTAACCGTCCTACAATATAGTGATCCACACGGCACCTAATGTACAGCAGAGCGGTACCCATTTGCTCGCTTTTTTTATTTAATTCTGTTATATAATATATGATATTATTGAGTTTCATTATTTTTTGTAGTTTTGATATTAAATTTATCGTTGAAAATTGATTACTTACGCGTTTTTACGATAATATGTCCTTAAATATTTAAAATCTAAAAAGTGTTTGTATTTTACTCTTTTAAGCACAGTTGTAGTGATTTTATTTAAATATTAACCATGTTATTTTTTAATAAAAATATGAGAGCCTCGTTTAAATGGCAATAATTTATAGATACTTTCCTTTTTTGGTAAGAAGGTACTTATTACATTTTGAATTATAACTTCATTTTTTAAATTATAGGCAATTTCAATATTCTTACAGCAGAGTTATACCTATTAAATAAGTATTCATTAAGTGATAATATAATTAATAATATATTGAATATTTATTAATAATATTATATATGTAATTGCAGTATATTGCATGCAGTTATACGTGATTATTGAGTTAAAATGAATTTGCAACCTCCTGACGCTTAACAATCTAGCAACGTCACTGACTTCTGATATATGTAAAAGTTTTCAGTGACTGCTGATGGAGTAAAGTGAAATATGGCGTACATATTATATACAGCTGAGACCTAAGACACAAGATAGTAGTCAGTGAAAGGGAGTGTGAAAATGAACATAAGAAATTGTCTCTATCGTTGAAGGCACGTACCTAAGCACCTAATACCTCTTAATAAAAAAGTAAGGATTTTCCCAAAAACCACGAGTGAACCTCGATGTGAGTAAAATATATTTATTAGATCATCTCATTACTCAATTTTACTCAATAAATAATAATTAAATTAAATTAAGGGTAATAATTAATTCATAATAGTTAATTAAAACTTAATGATTGTATTATTGTGATTCAAAAAATATTTATTTTAGAAACTGGAAAATTCCATAATTATAATTTCGTATACTCACTCGATTTAAATTTCAGAATATTCATACATTTTAAACTCAAATAATAATAATAGTCTATAAGCATATTATTATATTAATTAACATTTTTGAAATTTTTATTTGTGTTTTTTGCTCAATCTAAAAGCTTCAACATTTAACGTAAGATCCTACATTAAGTTTTATTTTAGTAGTTTAAAAATAATAAAAATAGGTTTTTACAGTTGTTGTTCATATGCATTTAAAGATCAAATGATGATAACATTAATCAAATTAGTTAAATTGCTATTGCCAATGCTTGGAAATTTAATAAAAGGTTAGTCATAACTCATAAGTCATAACACTCATAATTCATAAATATTAGTTATTACTGAAACAAATCCAATATATATTTAAACAAAAACCTTTTTATTGACATTTCATGTTCAAATTTGATAAAATTAGATTTTACACTTATTTATAAATAATATAAATTTACTTAACATGAAGTAGCATAGTGGTGTAGACTGAAAGACTGTCTACTTTTAGAATTTTTTTTTTGTATACAATGATGTTACTCATACGTTCTTAAGCTCTAATTCAACATGCACATGACGAATTACAGCGAATAATCGATTTTTAATAAATACCTAGGAAAAAATGAAACGGTACATATAATTGTCCATCTTTTTTTATTTAGTTTTCTTTTGATGTAACTCAATTCACGGTCAAAACTATCAACGTTTATACATTTTAATTAATATTTGTATAATACTCGTAGTTGTTTTATTTTATAATTAATGTAATTAATGTAAAGATCATTTATTTGATTTCTTATTCACACCATATAAACGTGAATGCATTAAAGTACATAATAAAATAACCAAAATAAAATGAAATTACATTGCATAGTAGAGCTTAAAAATATGACTAACAGTTAATCTTCATAATAATAATATTAACATGTAAAAATGTAATATTTCATTATATTCGGGAAAACCTAAATATAATGAATACGCTCTATTTTTTAAAAATATAATTTATTATGGTTGGGTATACAGATAAGATCAAAGTATAAATTGTAGATGACCAAGAGGGATCCTCAGACTTTAAACAAGGTAGCATTCAGAAGGATTTGTGTATTTAATGCGGAGGACAATGGTCATTTTGTATAAGTACTCTTAGTTGTTAAATCCTCGCAGAACATCTGTAAGCTTAGGTTTAATGCAGGGTTGATTAAGGGTTAAATGTAAATTGACGTATTCACTTAATTTTGTTTATTAATATATTACATTAAATCAAGATTTGAAGATATTACAATTACAATGATAATAGACGTTCATTTAACATTAAAATATATCGTTATACGTACCCATTGTTTGCTATAAGATTAAGTTCTAAAGGGGATTAAAAAGTGTAATTGGTTGAAGAATAATCAAATTTTGATATCAAGTGAAATACTATATTACAGCCTTATCAATAATTTATAATTTTATATAAAGTTTAAATTTTAATCCCATTACATTATAATCATTATATTGTTTTTAATCAATATAGCACAGTTTTTTGTCATCTATAATATATAATATAAAATCACATCATGTTATCATGCGATCACAGATGTCATTACTGACAAACTCTCTTAGATGGATTAAATTAATTTGTAATAATAAATTAGTCAGAAAAAAACGGTTATGTACCGACTACAGATACAAGCCTTATGCATCCTCCACTATAATATTGTATTACATTATTATCGTACTGTTATAACACACAATACCTATAATGTTGATGTCATACGAAGGTCCATTTTTGCAGCACATCACCTTTAATCTTGAGTTGAAACCTATACTAATCGTATGTACGCATCAGATAGTAACTCTATGAATAAAAAAATCTATCACAACTCGAAGGTCTGCTTCTAATTTAGTGTGTCTCCCAATTACTATACTAGTCTTAAAATAGAGGTAGCGAAGGGAGATTTTTTATTAAGAAAGAGCAGATTACAAATTAAGGAATTTTATAATTAAAGTTTAATGGTAAAAATCATGGTATTTGAGGTACTATTAAGTAAAAAACATATTGATAAGGGCTTCTCTTCAAAATTTAAAAGTGGGTGCTAGAGAAATGAACCTGTCATATGGTATTTCTATGAAATAATTTACCTTTTTCGACCAAAAGCACGGTAATAAAATTTTTCTGGTGACATAATATAAATGCGTAACAATGCGATAGTGCCTGTACTAGATTTGACGGTCGATTTACTTTTAAAGCCCGAAATCAACGCTTATGATACAACCATTCGAATATAAATAATATAATATTCTGGTTTTAAAGCGGTCTTACATCATGGATATTTATAACAGTAAGTAACTACATTGACTAGAGTAGTAAACCTATTTATATTCATGTTTTTTTCTAGTATTATAGCGATTTACTATTTAATATATAGAGTAAAGCTCTACAATATTAATTTTATCGTTTTATTTTCTTATGACAAATGTCGGTCTGTTTCGCGAAGTAAAAACTGTGTAATTATAAATTGTCCTATTTTAATATTTATTATGTCGGTCGAGACAGAGCACTTACAAGCCTCACCCTTTTACATATATTTATTATAATCGAGTTAAATTAAATATAAGAACTATTTTAAATTTTAATTAACTTACTTGAGTAACCATCATGAATCCATGAGTTGGAGAGATGGAAAATAGACTTGGAAATATGAAAAAAATTAAACAGATTTTTTTGTGCTTATAATTTGTAATAAAACAAAAAAAATGTATTTATGCACTAATTAGCTAGCTGTTATAAACAAAAACTACTATATTATTATAATATTTGAACGCTCAATAATAAAACACGATACTGGACAGACAAAACACAATAGTAGTTACGCGATGTCGTTGTGATGATGAGTGTATAAAATGGCCACTGCAAATCATCTGTCGGCGACTCGGCATTTTCCCCGGTAGTTTATGGAGAACGGCTGTTTACTCTGCGACGATCCGTACGATGACTGCGAAGATGGCGATGAAGATACGAATAAAGGCGGGTTTCCACTACATACGTGTACGTGTACGTGCATAAAAATATTTTTCTGTGATTGGTTGGTATACATGGTAAGCTTATGGTATACCAGAAAGTTTATACGCTCTTACCACACGTATAACCACGATATCATGAAGTTGGATCAAATTCAACTATTTCCGTGTGTTTAACGGTATAACTTGGGCGATAGCAACAGTGACCAATTTTAAAATCTTAAAAATATGTTATGTTATTATAATATTAAACTATATTGTTTAAAAAGTTAGTTAAAGTGTATTTATACTATAGAGTCGAGCCAAATTATAGTAAGTTAATTAACCTCTAAAATTAAGTGCTTACCAACTACCGTGATTACTACAGTATTTTTATGAAGGACGTGTATGTCCAAGCGTACATACGTGCGTGTTGATAAACGTGCACGTACACGGGAACGGTCCAGTGGAAACCCGCCTTTACGTACCATATTATATCAAAATGTTCTCCAAAATCTACCGGGGTAATGTCGGGGTTGATGCGGCATTGTGGCTACCGCGCCGGTGACTCGTCGGCTATTCCGATGATTGCGGTCCCTGACCGGTTTTCTCGAGTGTTTTGTTTTCTGTTTTTGCTACGAAATTTTAAAATCATTTCTCCGAATTTAATCGTAAACAATATATTAGCGCATTTGGAGAATAAACATTACAATGTGTAGTCGGGTGTTCGTTTTTATTTTTCCTATGCAATGTATTTAGATATAAACTGAGTGTAGTTTATCAGCTATTGATGTATATTTTTTCAAGAAGTCTATAATAATAATATAATAATATGCAGTTGTCCATGGGCCATGTTGAGGTCCACACTTTGAACTCAAAAACATCGACTACGACTTTTTTAGAAATGTAGTGTACAATAGGAATAACATTGGTATCGTTTATTCATGTATCGTAACCTGAACATTGTCCTCTCCAACCAAAACTAGTTTTGTTTATTTTTATTTGGGCTGCAAGCCTGACTAATCAAAAATAATTTTTCTAACGCCCGTGGTTCCGTTGGCGTTAGATGTCGCTCGTCAGTTCGCTAGATAATAGCCAGAACAACCTTTATACACAGTTCAGTAAACTTAATTTAGATATTTGTACAAGTTTAAATCACATACCGCACAAATTCAAAGTCTTATTTTAATGTAAGGCCAATAATTATTCATTAATAGAGGAATGCGCTGATTAGATTTTGGAGTACGGATCAATGAAAATACTTTGGATTAAAGTCCTACAAAACGCAATATTAATTCAATAATGAACGTCTGGTCAATAATAACATGTGAGTTGGTTATTACTTATTACCCTAAAAAGTGTGTATCAAAATTTTAATTCGTAATGAAAACACCAAAAATATGATTTTATAAGACTTAAAAATTTGACAAAAAAGTCCAAACAGTCACTTCCTTTTTTTTTTTTTTTTGAGTTTTCAACTTACGATACCGTGGGAACTGCTTTTGGAATGTGTTGGCCGCCGGCGCGGAGTCTTAGCGGGCCGACCGGAGCAAATAGTCGCTACCTAAATAGTAAATATCTAATCTAACCTAATTTACTTCGCTACTTAATAATCACGAATTTTGCTAATTAAAAATTTCGAATAACATAATGTATTTACATAACGTGAACTAATTTGATTCGTGAATTCCTAATAACAATTTTGAACGATTGGACGAGCATTTGGTAGTTATAGATTAAATTATTAAATTAACTATTTTGACATAATGTCTGAATGTCAAATTTCGTTAATTGTCCATCTTCTCAATTAGTAAAATCATGTAACAATTATTATTATTGACGTTGGGTTAGAATTGATTTGTAATGTCAGTCACAACGATCATATATATTTATATTATTTGTAGGGACATAAATAATTGATAATAGCAATATTGGTGTAAATATTATAAGGCAATTGAACATATTTTCGATCATCGTTTATAGATAAACAAAAATTAATGATCACAGACAAAACGAATTACACTTTTTACATTCTGACAGAGAACTTACTAAAATAAAAATAAAATCTATTGAGTTCTATTGAATATTAGCTACTATTAAGTATTAATTATTTCATCAATGGTTTCAGAACGTTTTCTTATTACTTAAAATAATACTATTTAAATAATACATAATAAGTAAAGTATTTGAAGACGATGGTTTTTGAAAATAATACTTAGTACAATATGATAAAATAAAATTATTATTTAATCGGTAAAAAACCTACGTAGGTAGTTCTGGTTACTAATATAATATATATATTTTAAAACAACTTATAAGATTGTGTTTACATTTTTATGTTCGTTTAATAGTACATTTTTTTTTCTGTAAAAGGATAAATTAACTTTACTTACAGCTAATACATTTTTTTTTCTAGAGTATGAATAGCCTTATTTACTTTAATAAAAATATATAGTTTTTCTTAATATACATATATATATATATTTATGGTTTCTATAAAAATGTATTTTAAGTAAAAAATATAAGCACATTAAACACAATTTTTTTAAAAATAGTACTCACAATTTCTTTATATTTAGTATTTTTCTTTGATTTTTTTTGAATAAAATGCATTCATTTTTATGTTAGTATTGAAAGAAATTGGACTTAATTGGCCAATACTAAAATATTTTTTGTATTTTATAATTAGTTATCTATCTATTACCTACATTCGATATTATTTACATTGCTGAACTTTTTCGTCATTCCGATCAATTACTTTTTTTAAAACTATTTTAAAGTTTCTAAGATAAGATATTACTGCCTTGTAATAAAAAATTAACGTACTGACATTAACTCAAAACAGCTTTTGACGTCCAAAAACTAACGTGAAAAATCTTATTATTTAATTTTTATGAACCTACACAAATATACTTAATATGCCAATCAAAAATGTTGCGTTAGTATGAAGTTATAGTATTTATATCAATATACTAAGTACATTAATGCGAAGAGTGATGTTCCCAGAAATTTTATTAGACATTTTTTTTTTTTTATATAATTTTATTAGAAAATATACAATTTATACCCAAAGGCATAATAAGAATATGTGCTACATTATATTAAAAAAACATGAATAGGGTGAGGGAAGAAACCAACCAGTGATCGCACTTCCTTTAGACATTATTATACATTAAATTATTATTTTATTCCTAAAATTATGTTCGACGGATATCATCAGCACCTTTTACCTATAACAACACGGCAGACCGATCAATTATTACTTTTTTATCATAATTTTATTCTATCTGCAATAAAATATTGCAGAAGTAGTATGAAATATTTTATAAGTAACATATTAAAGTATTTATGAAAACTGATATGGTATACAATAAACACGGAAAATACATTCTAGCAGGCCACGCAGGTTGAGGTAAAAAGTGAGTACCATACAATAAGAAATTTAGAATATTATGAATTATGACAATACCTTAACTAGAGGTAAAGGTAAGAATACCTATACTATTGTTTATTACTATATATATTTGTCTATCGTGTGTATCTTATAAATTAGTGATATTTTACACATTTTTAGATTGAAGTCCGGAATATAGCGGGTAAAAAATAAAAATTAACCTATACTATAATTAGATACATAAATGTTATTTTTAAATTTTTTGGTTCTATCAAAATATTTTAAGTTGATAAATTGCAAATTTTTTGCAATAGAAGTTTTGTATCATTCTTATTGGTTTCTTTTCGTTCTTTAAAAACTTCAATATTTACTTTCATCATCTACACCAGATTGTAATTTAACGGTTATGTATAATACATTGATGTGGAGCACCTTTAATGCTATAATAAAATTGCCAATTGGCGTGTACTTTTAAGAAACAAGAATGTCCTCCACTTACGCTTAAAGTCCTCGCTTTTGCAAAAAACGTCCACTTTTATCGTATCGCTGTCGTGTCTTTTTCATACGTACTCGATTTACTATAATTACTCTTTGCTGTTACCTATTGTTTGCAGAAAATCAGTTCACTCGACAAGCATTTGATCATTTGAAAACGCATACGCACCGACATCGGTCGTTTAAGCCATTGTTTGTTTATTTGGTTTTTGTTTGGTAAACGATTCGTGTTGTATAATATATAATATAGCACTCAACATATATTTACGCATTGCCGCATGATCACGTTCCCAAGATGCAAAATGTCTTTTTAAGATCTCGATTATCTCATTATATACCACTCTATCACCTTGCGACTATTACTTACTCTTTATTACAAAAAAGATTTATATATTATACATATATATAAATAAATCATAATCTGCTCTTTTGTGAACAATTCTTTTAATCGTACAAATTAACGGTTTTATAGCATGTGTGCAAAGATACAAGTTTTGTTAAATCACATTGATGTGTGTAACTGTATCAAGTACTTGTTAATACTTGTGATATTGGTTCGAACGGTTCAGAAACAGTGTCAAAAGCAGTATAATAGTGTTTAACTTACCAACAATCTATTATTTTATTATTATTATTATTATTATTTATATTTGAGATGTATACCATTTCTTACAAGATGTTTTAAAAATTCGATTCAAACCAAATGTTTTTTTTTTCAAATCATTAAACATAAATACAATTACATCACAGCAAGAGTGGTCTAAACGACAGTTGATATGCGATTTAAAATTATTATGGTTGTGTTTTGGATAGACACACTTTTCAGACCGATATTCGATGAAATGGAATAACTTACTTAATACATGTCTTATAGGTAGTTATATTATGTAGTATATAGCAACGAAACTGTATATTATGTTATCCCCTTGGCGATATTTTGTTTACATTATTATTAGTGACGAAGACGACGTGAACACAAATTGGAGTCCCAAGAAAAAAATTGTAAACGACAGAAAGACACAATAGTGAATGAAATATAAATTGATATGATATAAAAGAACCGACGATAAACAAAATAATGAAATGAATGTGCTAGCACTGAAAAATATGTAAAATAGATTGTTGAAAAATCCAAATGGTTAATTTTAAATAATTTAAATAATAATATAATTATTAGGCTGGTAAACTTTCTTTTGTACCTAAATATATTATGTAAATAAATATAAAAAACAAATGGCTATAATTAATAAAGGCATTAAAATTATTTGTCGATTAGTATCGTAAAAGTTTACTTACAGTACTTTTCATTTGAAAAGTAAAATTATCATACTATGTACAGAATGTAAAACGGAAAATAATTAGATTTCTTAAATATGATTTAGAACGTTTTTAGTGGAAACAAGATTTATTTAGCGTTTTATAACATTATTATTTTTTTCTCATTATTTTGGTAAATAAATGTATAATTATGGAATTAAAACTTGGAGTTTCTATCAGAAGTTATCTAAGTTATATTCAAACTTTTATAGGAAAATAAGAGTATAATTTGGTTAATCTCTTTTTAAAATTTAAGTTTTAATTTATAACGGAAGCTATTATGAAAAGAAATATAATTTTTACTATGTAAAACATTATTAATTAAACTATATATTTCGTCTCAAAACGATAGAATTCACATACTATTAATATTTCTATGATATTGTTATTGGTGTTGGTGCATCAGAGTATAAAAAAAATATTATCATTATCGTAAATATTTATTGAATGACGTTAACTCCGGTTAGAGTTACATACATTTTGCATTATAATAAAGCCTTGACTCTTTTTTAATCCATGTGACAACTAGTGGAATATTACATCAAAACTAATTGAATACGATAAATATGAGATTCTTTTTAATTTAACTTAATTTTGAAACATAATTTGAAATTAAGAATAAATAATTTTTTTGTACAAAAAACGTAACATGATAAAATTTAACACTTCAATGATAAAAATATATTTTTTTTATTGTTTAAATCAAGAATTATTAAATTATAGTTATAGAGCTTTTGGGATGAAATATTATGTCATCACATATCATGTGAAAATTAATTAAATTTATAACTAGTAATTTCTTTAGATGTTACCTATTAAATGCATTAACTCTTTATCTGGAATGAATAAACTATTACAAGTCTATGGCAATTATTGATTATTAAGGTACATTTAATAAAATATTAACAAATAACGACTGTAGAATATTAATAATAATAATAAAAATGAATTTATATTTTACTCAAGATTAAATTCGGAGGCGAGCCACAGCGTGATATACCTATCAAGTTTTCCAGAGTCTCACCATTTCCACAGGGCATTTATATTATACTTGGTATAAACCTATACGAGCCGTGATCCAATCTTCACACTGTGAGTAACCGTCTTTACTTTTTTTTTAACGAAATTTATTGAGAAACAATTTGTTTTATTTAGGTATATACTATAATTTTGATATAATAATAATTTTAAGGTTGACAATATATTATATATTGATATATTGTGTTCATATTTGAACAATTTAAAATTATAATAAATATATTGTAAACTACATCACGTGATCATCCTAAGTTCTGATTTTTCGTACAAAACTTTCACAAGATATTGTAACCATTTTATAACGAAATGTAGCCATGATATTTTTTTTCATAACTTACAGGGAAGTCCAAAATACCCACCAAAACATCGGATTATCGAGAGTCCACAGTATATTTAAATTACTATTTAATAATTTATTTTACTATTATTAAATAATAATATGGTGTAGATTAAATTTTTTCTTCCGAAAACATTCCATTTTTTTGAATATTAATTATTATAGTGATATATATTGTATATTCACATTATAGATTTATACCTAATACATTATTATTGACTATTGTTATCCATTTTTGAGGCATTAGTAAAACGGCCTAAGTATATAAGTTCGTAGAATAATTAAAAGACAATACATTACAATGACTGGAAAGGATAGGCAATGGCAATGTTGGATATTTCGTTGTTTTGTCAACATTTCCGCATTATATTAGACAATGTTTTGAATCCGTATTATAGATTAGCATTAATTCTATTGCCATTATAAAATAAATTGTCAAATACATTTTCAAAGGGAATCAGGGACCAACGTTGCCACTCGCTCGCTGCCGTCACTCGGACATTCAAAACGAAAATATCCCTCGATTTGCTATGAAACATCACCATCCTAAATAGATAATATGTATTACACTATATTATTCGTTTTAGATTCTGAACGAAGTGATGAATGTATTGATTTTACAATGATGTGTGTTTTTTTTTTTTTTTTTTTTTGTGTCTGTGTACAGCATAACTAGTCGAAATAATACTACAATTTCAAACTATGGGGGTGGTTTCCGATATAAAAGTGAATATCCTTGGTGCATTATAGAGGTAAAAAGTTAACATTTTCCATCAGTTTTCAAAAAAACCGAGAAAAACAAAAAAAAAATGACGGAAAAACGGGAATTTTTACGCAAAACCAGTTTTCGACCAAATCGATTTTTTTTTATGGTTGTAATTCAAAAACTAATCACTGAAATTACTTGAAATTTTCATCAAATGTTCATGTCAGTGGTATCTATATATAGTTAAATTTTCAAAAATTTTTGACTTTTTTTGAGTTATTTATAGACCACTGAAATTTTCGATTTTTTTGAGAAATTTTTTTTAAA
>VUJU01005968.1:0-11873 GCA_009835225.1 Aphis craccivora
ATTTAAATGTTCAATCAAGGTTTTTTGAAATGGAGTTACATTTGCAGATTTTTTTTTCTTATGAGATTGATTAAGCTCTACCTCAGACACTTCATAATTATTATCATTTACATCGACAATGTCATCCACACTATGCTCTGTTGCATCACCTTCTTCAACAGCTTCACAATTACCAGTTGTTCTATAAATTAAAAATATAAAAATGTTGTTAGATGCATAAGAATATAAAAAATGTTTTATTAATTTAAGAAAATTACAGGTTAGGTTAGATTAGGTGTCATTAGGTGAAAAGTTTTTCTGTTATCAAAAAATATCAAAAATACATTAAAAAAATTTTTTATATAGACACTTACTTTCTTTTTTTACTTGTGTTATTTAAAAAAGATAAACACTCATCGTATGTATATGGTTTTTTTTTTTTGTTGCCTCTGATCCACTTCTTATATTTTTTTCGTCTGATAAGTATTTATTGTATGCATCACGAATATGCCTCCATTTTTTATTCCTCAATTCATTAACTAAATATTTATAGGTAATATCAATAATTTGTATTAATTACATTAACATTTTCTAATAGGTAGTAATACATTGTGTGGAGTTTAATATAACTATAAAATACATTTTTTACGGTTTTGATTGTTATGATGTTAGTATGTTACCAAATAATAAAAAATATAAAATACATAGTCAACTATTTTTATAAACAGGTTTTAAAGCTTTTTCAAAAAAAAAAAAATTATCCTAGTTAAAATTATGACAAATAATATAAGAAAATATACTATTTCCTATCTATTACAGGAAATTTCCAAAAAGTATGTTTTAAAAAAGTTATTAAGTTTCAAATTAGTTTACTTATTACTAATTAGTTGATACTTTAAAAGTTTAAATAATTGTAAAAATAAACTACTTGACTTAAATTCATATTTTTAATATCAAAATTTGTCTAAAAATTAGAATTACAAATTGGTTATTTTTCAAAAAAAAGTAATTAAATAATTTTTTTTTCGGTGTTGTTAACACACAATAATATGTATGTTTGAGTAGATATTTGTCAACGTGGATTCATTTTTCTGCACTACATTTTGATTTTCGTATTGGCAAGAGTACTACCAAATCGTCCGTGAAACTTGTCAAATTTTATGGTCAGTGTTACAGCCCACGGAAATTCCGGAACCAAACCGAGAAAAATGGATAGAAATTTCTGAACTTTTTTATAAAAAAAAACAATTTTCCAAATTGTCTCGAGTCCATTGATGGAAAACATGTAAGATGCAGAAACCCGAAAAATTCTGGGTCTCTTTTTTATAATCATAAAAAGTACTTTTCCATCGTACTTATGGCAGTTGTAGATGTGAATTTAAATTTTGTTTTTATCGATGTCGGAGCGTATGGGCGAGAAGCTGATTCTAATGTTTTTTGAAATAGTATATTTGGGAAAAAGTTGTATACAAAACAACTACAGATTCCTGATCCGGTATCGTTGCCATTGACGGAAAATAATTTACAACCATTTGTGTTTGTTGCCGATGAGGCATTTGCACTACACACTAACTCATTACGAGTAAGGTGCAGTCGTCCGAAAAATGATAAGGATAAAATGATAAGCACATAATAAGTATTGCCAACATAGAATTTTCAAA
The DNA here is from genome assembly GCA_009835225.1 of Aphis craccivora. Lineage (NCBI taxonomy): Eukaryota > Metazoa > Arthropoda > Insecta > Hemiptera > Aphididae > Aphis > Aphis craccivora. The sequence continues at coordinate 1,641 of VUJU01005968.1, forward strand.
GGGAATTAGGGGGCAAGTTGCCAACTTGCTGTGCTCGCGAGTGACGATCAAAACAAAAATATCCCTCGATTTGCTATGCAACACCACCTAATGTAGGTCACAGGGCTAAGAAACGATGCCCTATAATTTTGCTAACAACGGTTGGTAATAATTTTCGATTATCATATCTCGATTCCTGATCATCTTTCGGACAAGTGCTTATCACTCATTACGACCATATCCAGGACGTGGGCTGAATAATATTCGTAGAATATTTAATTATAGGCTATCGAGAGCAAGACGTACTGTCTAGAGTGCTTTTGGTGTATTAGCTAACAAAAGGAATGTATTACATACAACTTTTATAGTCGAACCCGATTTTTGTGATCACATCATAAAAGCATGTTGTGTTTTGCAAACATTATGTTGAAATTAAAATGTCGCACTTTTACGTATGTTTATTCTATATTTTGTTTATATTGTTATTATATTATTATCATAATTTTTAGTATAAGTACAAAAAAACCATGAAGTATAGGTATTACCTAAGTAAATTTTTTTTCTAAATATTCTATTTTAAATTAGGCATTAGCCATAATATATTGTATCGTTATAAATGTGCAATTAAGATATTACTATTATTATTATATGATAAAACAATTGTGAAAAAGTAAAATTTATGAAAATTAGGTACCTACGTATTTATTTTGTATGATGTGTAGGTATGCTAAGTATACTTAGTTTAAAAAAAATATTACCTACATACTTATACTTATACTTTTATTACCTATATACCATACTGTATATGGCTATATAATTTTACATTATATATTAATACATAGGTCTTACCTTTTTCTTCTTTTTCTGCTGATGAAAAATTATTCCAATTTGTAGAATAAACTACCTCAGCTACCTTCCTCCAACATGATTTTTTCAAGTCCTTATCGCTGTATTCTTTAGAACTCATATCCCATAAACATGGATAGTTCTGGACTTCCGAAATTAATTTTTCAGTTGAATACATATAAGTTTAAATAAATAAAATTTAAAAAAAATTATAATTTATATTAAAAACCGCAACCGATAATCCGCATGTGTGGTCAGCTCAATATTAAGTAAAGTGTTTTGGGGTATTTTCCAAAACGCATCGGTTAGGTCAACCGCAACATGTTCGGCCGGTTCCCGACGATTTTAAATCGGTTCGCCGAATCGGTCAGTCTGGCCCTGATAATGCAGTTTAATGTTAATTATGGATGTCACGGTCATTTACCGATCGTTTGCGTTTTATCGGCAACCGGCATAGTGTGATCCGGCACTAATGAATAATATTTCGTAGAATCTATGAACGGTTAATACAACGGAAATATAATATAATAAATTATAATATATTACAATACGTAGCAGGTTTAAATATAAAATGCTTTATAAGGCCAAAGTTGTGTAGTCTACACTTGATTTATTCTCAGAACTTTAATTCTATTCAATCTTTGCATGGGCCCTGATGATTGCATATTCTGGTTCCTAGCCCGGTTCGTAGAAGTAATTAACAAAATATTATAATTGTTATGTAACAATTACTGACCTAGTCCTAATATATAAACTTTTATTATTGGATCCCCACCTGACTAAATAATATTTCAGAGCACCGACTAGGAAAATGAGAAAGCTAGTATACATTTATAAAATTATTTTATTTCTGACAGTTAAAGAGTGCAGTTAACAAATACCAAAATGAGCAAATCCTGTGATGTTGGTTTTTTTTTTTACATATTTATTTAATTGATATACATACAAATATTTACATATATATATATATATATTTTTGTAATTAAAGAATTCGTTAAAATACATTGCTGCGGCGATTATTAAACTAAAAACACAAGGGGTTCAAAGTTGTCACATTTCGGTCCTTGACAGTGTTCTTAAAAGTTATGGGCATAACTTTCCAAAAATACAAGATACGGTTTTTAATAATTTTAATTGTATTCAGTATCATTTACATTACATTTCTGATTACAGGTAATTTTTGAAAAACGATCACATTATCTGCAAATAACTGGATTACATCGAATCAAAAAAAATTCCTTTGAGGGATGTGTACATGAGAAAAAATATTGTGATTCAATCTACAGCAAATGACTTTGTGGTCAGCCATTACAAAAAGTTTAAACTTTCCAAAAAGGCTTTGAACAAACAGAAAAAAAATATAACAAATATTCTCCAAGGACAAACGCTTAACCACATAATTTCAATACAATTGTGTCTGTAAGTTTTTATAGTTACAATTATTTACAATTTTTAAAAAATTTTAATTGTGGAAAAAAAACAACATAGCTCTGAAGAAGAAGTCATTGATCTAACTGAGTTTAATGATTTACAATTCTATAAGCACAACAAAAATATAGAAATTATCAGAAACAACAAAATTATCTTTGAATCATCAGTTTTTAAAATGTTAATGCTGCGTCTACCAATGTATAATAACTTATATGAAATACATTCTATGATTTTCAAAACAATAGAAACAACAGAAAACACTGATGAATAGTAAGTTTATAAATGACATAAATAATAATCCTAATATTAAATAAAATAAAATATGTTTGTTTTAGCTGTGAAATTCCTGAAATAGGAACTATAATTATTGATGCAATAATGTCATGTATTGAATGTAGCCGTTTAATTCATACAATGGTATTCTTAATGTACTACAACAGTGAAATAAAAAACATATATATTGATGGGCATATTGTACTCAACAATAATTCAATAAAAATATTTCATGCAATTGTTCATAAATTCAAAAAGTTTTTGAGTGAAATCGATGATTTTAGTAATAATCCTAAGCAATTCAACATTGACGATATACTGTAAGTTACATTTAATATATACAGTTAATTTATAGATAATTCATAATTATTTCACATTTTTTTTTTTTTTTAATTAATTTATAATTAACAGGTCATCTATTGAAGCACCTGAAGAGGTATTGACTCTGTATTTCGAAAAACAAGAAATAGCATTAAGATTTAATTTCCAAAATTACATAAACGTTGAAGACAATATATATGCAACACTACAACATGCTGTACAGCGGAGTGACAAAATAAACACTGGAGAAACAATTTGCTCTATACTCAATAATAAAATCGATTTGATTGAAACCGATCACATAGTTAAAATTCGGAATACAAAACATACAGTTATTAAACAAAAATTCAATTCAAAATCACAAAATTACTATTTGAATACAAAAAAAAATACTTATAATGGATCAAGCTTTGGATATAATAATTCATTGTCAATTCAATACAACAAAAAGTGATTTAAGTAATGTTTTACAAACATCAATTACCAACCACGAGTGGATTAGTCGTTTGCTACGTGTAAGTGATAAACCTACAAATGTATTGTTTTATTTTTATTTTTTTTATTTATTTACCGCGCAATCACACGGTGTTTCATGCAAATCAATTGCTTAAAAATTAATTAAAAATCGAATAATTGTGCGATCCACATGCGACTTGCACCATTAGATTACACACGCATCTAGCGACGGGCAAAAAGCCCGAGGAACCAGTATTAGCCACCAATCTTGCTCGACTTGGTCAAACGTCGGCTATGCAAATATTCTACGATAACGACTGGCTAGCCTCGCCAGAATTATAGTTAGAGGGGCTGCCGGTAGTAGAATACGTCAGGCCAGGTTAGGTTCACTGAATATAACAGCGCGGTATCCCAAATCAACCATAAAATGGTACGTATAACGCAAGTGATAGTACACGCCGACATACAGCTCACGAGACGCTGACTGTAGTACTAGCGTACTTCATGTTGGATAATCTTAGAATCCGTTTTGTTACTGATCATAAGCGTGTTCTTATGAATGCTGTCAACAAATCTCCCCAAATAGTAATTTAATATATGCTGTTGATTTCATTATTTTATTTTATTTTTATTTTTTATTTATTTTTTTTTTTTTTTTTTGGGGGGGGGGTTAACAGCCCAAGGTCTGTTTGGTCGGTTGATTCCATTATACTTAGCTGTAAAATATGGAGAAACAAAAACGAATAATTATATTCAAAAATTGCCAGCATGATTAAAAGTACCAAATTTATAAATAGTTTAAGGTTTAATAATTCAATGTAAAATTATAACACTTAATATATTTATCTAGGGCGCAGATTTCTAAACAATTTTGTATTTTCATTTTTTTTTTCAAAATGTCGACAAAGCCACAACTCGTAATTTCTACTGAAGTTTCACATAGAAATATACCTACACTTTATTATAAATATTTATTTGATGAGTTTTATAAGCTTCAAAATATGGGAAACCTTAAAGTGACCATTTTTTGATGGTCACGAAGATGTTTTATATTTTCATTTAGATAAATGTATTGTTATATTTATCTTTATCTAGATAAAATCTTGTCGCGGACAAGTTCACCACCAGGGTAGCAATCATACCCTGGTGCCCCCGAGGATCAGGACAACGGGTAGAACACAGACAGACGACGCGAGACTGGCATCGCCGGTGGCGACCTAATAGTCACATACTGACTCTATTATGGTAAAACAAAATGAAACTGATGTTATTACATCAGGGGATTCGGACCATCAGATGTCGGCGGTTGGGGGGACAGTGTTCGCCCCAGGTGCCCGTTATCACCTCCAGGTGCTGAAAGGATAGGGTTGCCGAACCAGGGCCTTACCGCCAACGGTTTTGGTAAAACTACTGCAGTCGAGGGTGTTCAGAAGCCCCTCGACGATTGTCGGAAAGCCACTGAAGTCACTGCAACAGGCATTGTTTGGAATTTGACGGACGCGGACTCGGTCCGAACTTCGTTGAGAGCGCTGAGGTAGTGACTCTCTAACCAGGACGGCGGGCTCAAACTACTGGACGAAAGGGTTCGCTCGAGTCTTAGTCCATCAAGGTCAGAAGTCCTGAAGTCAAGAACGCGGTCGAGGAGATTCTTTCGGTCATCAAAGGCCTTGGGAAGGCTCGTGACAACGTCCACAGTGCATACAATGTCCTGTCGGATAATATCAGCATCAGGTGGGGGCGGCACCTAGACCGAGCACCCAAACTTCAGGTAGCAATGCTGAAACTCTGAGCTCCACGGTCCTTTGAGCCATCGCCGAAGTTTAAGCTATCGTAGCTGAACAGCAAGGACAAATAAATAGTCTCCTGCTCCGTTCGATCAAGGATGACGAAGATAAGCAGCGCCCTAGATCACCCACGGAGGGAGAGCCGAAGAAGGAGGTTACCTTCCACCTAAAGGAGGAAGACTTCACAACAGTGGAAAGGAGGAAAAAGAATAAACTGAACTTAAATCATTGCTGGACGGCGTAACAACTTCTGCTGCAAACAATGGTCGAACGCAAAACTGACGTCGCTCTTATCAGTGACTACAACCGCCAATTGGGAGATGATCAACATTGGGTCTCTAGTTTGGATGGGAAATATGCTGTTACCTCCCACCGGAATTCCGATTGCAGATTTATGGAACAGGGAAGCGGAATCGGCCTCGCATGGGCCAGGACCGGGCGTACGTTATTTTACTGCATATTAATTTTATATATATATTTTTTTTTTCAAAATTTGATAACACCACAACTCGTAATTTCTACTGAAGTTTCACCTAGAAATACACCTTATTATAAATATTTATTTGACGAATTTTATAAGCTTCAAAATGTGGAAACCTTAGTGACGATTTTTTGAGCCTTAAAAATTATACAAGGAAGTTTAAAAAATTGATGATAATTACCTATATTTTTATCTAGATAATATTTTGATAAAATTATCTTATTTAGATAATTATTTAGTTATATTTTTACAATACATAATGAATGTGATTTATACATATTAAATAAATTGAACTCGTTCTGATTAATATAACCAAAGATGAACACTGTTATTATATAAGATTGTGGCTTATAAATTCAAAAACTACACGATCGATTTTGACGAAAATTTCAGAGATTTCTTGGAAATCATAGACAATTTAAAGTTTATAACCACCTACAATAAAAGGCGTTAATTAACATTTATATTTTTGTTGGTGACATTTCAAAGTTTCTTATTTATTAATTTATTTAATATTTCAATACATTATTTATGTAATTAATAATCAATTATCATATATGCCCATAGTTGCAATGCTACACTCCTGAATAAGGAGAGTTGTTAATTTTAATAAATACATACTTTTTTAATTCATTTTTGAACATTTCTATTAATTAGGGTTTTGGGTGAAGGAAAGGTCAACTGGGTATATACATTCTTCATTATTAATAATCTTCACCACAAGCATCAAACATGGATATCAATAAAGACGTTTGAGAAATGATTGAAACAATGATCATAATAAACCAATACCTGTTGGCTGCAATAAAATTTTACGTCGTACCTACCTTCTCGCCGACTCACTCAGTAACAACGGACTGCCTCGTGCCTGCGCGTACGGCGATGTTATATACAAAATCTTTTCAAAAGCACATTTTTCTTCACCGGCCTGTCATATGTTAATCATTTTATTTAGAAATATTCACCCATATATATATAATATTATTTAGACGACTGTCTATAATATACGACAACATATATACCTTATAAATAGTGATTGTCGATAACATTTAACTTTCCTTACTAAGTATTAGTTGCTGGTATGCCTGGCATAAATCTTGAGTACAAAACAAAGTAGCAACTACGAAACAAATTCATTAAATCATTTATTCTAGTCATTGGGTATTTAACTACTTCCAATTTTAAACACATGTAATACATAACACGTGTGTCCTACATGCAATAAGAATTTATCCATTGGCAAATCACTTAAAAGGTACCTAGAAGTACATAACAATAAAAGAACAAAACTCAAGTGTAACATTTGCAAAAGATCTTTATTTCATCTAAGACCGAAGTAACTTAAATACCACAGTGGCACAGTACCACCATTCACACCAATCAAGATTTATTGAAATGCCTAAGTTTTCCTAATAATGATAAAATGTTATAAAACAAATTAACCTCAATTTGAAATCATTAAATATATATCTTAACTATTGACTATAATATAAATATTTGATGATGATGATATTGGCTATCTTCCCAAAAATATTCGGTCTATCAACAAACAAGGTTTACTGTAGTACAAATTACAATATAGTATGCAGCCTACCTACTTTGTTATTAAAAAAAAACTGATGCATTTAATGAAAAAACAATTTTAAAAAATAATTGATTCTCAGTAAAAACTAAAAATCGAATAAAATATGTATGCATTTTAAGAATAAAAAAAGCTTATTAACTTTTAATTATTTTTATTCTTACAGCAAACTCTCATCTCAATACGATTTTCTTAGGATTGGCAACGTAGATCGGATAGATTATTATTAATTATTAGTTATTAATAATAACTTATATCAACTATTAATTATGATTAATAATCATTACCTCATTCAAAATAACTTACTTTATTCATCAACACATTGATTTTTTCTTCAAGTTACGACGTTGACAAATTAGAACCTGTTGGAACGGCTGGATCGATTAAACCACATGTTAGCGATTCTTCTAGTCCATAATCTTTACATTCTGCAACTAATGGTTTGTATTGTAACAATGAAGATGCCGGACGTGATATTAAGTTGACATTGCTGAGCACGGTCGTTTCTAAAAATAATATAATATTAATTATTCATAAAATGGATGTTTTCGCGATTTGAATTTTACGTATAGAATTTAATAATATTTGTATTTTTTATTTGCACGATTGAAAATTTCTTTATTATAGTTAAAATTAAAATTAAATACAATTTAAATTTATTCTAATTAATCACTTATTATCGAATATAGGCATTGGAAAGTACTTAAATATAATTTATAAAATGTAATAAAATACCTGTGTGAAAATTGTATATATGGTAGAACACAAAACCTTAAAAGACCGCATACTATACCTACTAATATTTATAGCACGGTTTAAGAGAATATAGGTTAGCTATCGCCGGCCCTCTATACGGTCCGATTGTGTTACAATAATAAATATAATAAAATAATATTAATTATTGTTATTATATATTATATTAGGTTAAGTTAAGTTGGGCGGTGGGATTTGGCCGGTCCGAGAACAACTGTTCAACGGTTCAACCGGTGCCTTAGTGTGTAATAACACTGAGAGCAGCGTCTATTATTTTATTTCACTATATTTTTTGTGAGAGCGGTGAGGCAGGGGGCCTGTCCTGATCCTCTCCTATTGTTTTATTATTACTGTATTTTTCTAGATTTAGTTATCGAATGCAGTCGAACTTTATTATATTCTGGTAAGGCGGTGGAGGCAGGATTTCCCTGATCCTTCTATTGAACTATTATCATTGTAATCTGTATATATTTATTGTAAGGGGGGCCAGGTGAGATTTTCCACAACCCTCCACCCCTATTGTACTATTATTAATATTTATATTGTAACGTTTGTGTACCCTGAAAAACTTACGACTCGGTCATATACACTAGCGATCGCCAAGGAAACCCGAGTTGGAAAGCGGATGAGGAATCTAAGTTGTATGTAAAAAGTTCGTCAGAACAGAAGATGCCTTTCGACACCAAGACAGTATACACCACAAGACGACGTCGCTTTACAAGTGTCGTGTCCGGACTGTGATGCAACATACAAGGCCAAGCAAGATATGTTATATCACCACAATAGGAGACACTCGGGTCTCAAACCCTTTGCTTGTGCAAATTGTAATACAACGTATCATACGCCAAACGCTCTATATAGGCACAAGAAAGATCAGCATTAGATTGTGAGTGAATTGTTAAAGTATACATTTATTAATTAGTAATAATTTCTGAATACCATTTATTTGTTAATTAAAAATAGGTAAAGTTATAATATCATCTAGCATTCAATTTATATTTTATTTTTTTGTAGCTGTAATTTTAAAAATGTAATTTATAATTATTTTGTTTGTAGATCTCACTGGTTCTTGAAGGAGTGGAGTATAGCTGCAAGTATAGTGGATTAGGCTTAAAACAACCGCGTAAGATTGTACAACGATCTTGGTTAGGTGCAACTTAACTTAATGCACTCGGTCACCATGGGTTAGGCATAACAGGAGAGTGGTCCACTGAGAGATTGGACTAGACGGCTGATTCCGGATGTCCGGTTGTGATGCGGTAGGAGGCGTGGCCTGACCAACTTTCACCGAACACAGTTTCTCTCCGGACATGGATGCTTCCACTACTTCTTCCACCGTTTCTGGAAGGTCGAAAACCCGGTGTGTTTCGACTGCCAAGCGCCGCGGGACGATGCTGAACACGCGTTTTTCCCGTGCGACAGGTAGTGGCAGCAGAGGAGAAAGCTCGAGGCAACAACCCAAGCAGACTTCACCCCAAAATCCGCTGTTGGTATTATGATGGAGTCCCCTGACAACTAGTTGGCTGTGGACTCCTACATAAACCAAAACAATATACAACGAAGACCACAACTCCAACCTTAGTTACAACCTTAGTTGTGGGCCGAAGGCCAAAGTTTTAGATGGTGATAATAAACTTTATCTATATCTGTGATATTTTATGTTTTATTTACATTCTGTATGTTGACGTTGTTGGTTAATTACGGTTTTTAAAATTTTATTTCTATTATGAATTAACCAATAACGATGTATTAATTGTAATCGTTTTAAATTAATATGATTCTACGTCATGTTGATTCATTGTGTAACAATTACATATTAACATCAAGACGAGCCATTTCCTAAAGATTTCATTAATGTAAGTTTAATAAGTACCTATCACATTAAATTACTTAATATTTACTTATAATTATGTATTTTGTTTAGATATTACTAATGGCTGAATTGTATCATCAAATGTGCATATTATTATAGTGTAACCAAGCTCAGCAGATGTTATACTCAGTGAACTGTAATACAAATTGTTATTTGTCTCTCAACTGGTAGACTTTAGTTTAGAGGTATTGCAAATAAATTTGACCAGATAACTATGGACTATTTACAATATTAATAATTCAAATTAAATCATTAAAAAAATAATTTTTTTTTTATGTTTAATTATTTACTTGGCACAAAATTACAAAATATCATGTCTTAAATAATTTAAATTATGTATGGAAAATATAACATCTTATTATACAGGCTTAAGTCATCTAAATACTTAACACTGGAAGATAGGATTTGCTGTAGAACTGATATTATATAAGTTATTAAAATGTGTTATGATCCT
>VUJU01005969.1:0-11872 GCA_009835225.1 Aphis craccivora
ATGATAATGAACAATTTTATGCGCAAGGAGGTTTCAAATATTTTGGTATATAAATCTCATTTTGCCCAAAATGAGATACGTGTTGTTGCTGTTAAGGTAACGATATTCTTTTTGTAGATCATTTAATAGATTTTCAAATGATTTATTAGATGTAAGAATACCTTTTTGGAAAAGCATAAGCGATTTTGATCTATGAACTCTTATATTTTTTATATTATATTGAGTTATTTTATTTAACAAAATATTTTGATTTTTAATGTCTAAGCCATAGCTGTCAGTAAATCTGTCTTTTGCATTCTTGTATTCAACAAACCAAACCAATTATTGAATAAAAGTAATACATTGCTCATCTAAAAAGTAGAAACATTAATATTTACATAAATTATATAGGTACCTATATTGTAATAATTTTATTTTTATAAAATGATAAGGTACCTTAATAATTAATAATTTTTTTTAAAAGAGGTACTTACTACATTTTACAAGTTACAAAGAATAAATAATTTACCTCTTGCCAATTTGGAATATGGTCTAACATTTTAGCCTTTCCACAAAAATCTATTGCTTTAGAAAAGCGCTCAGAGAAAATCTGTGCTGCCAGTCTAACGTTTTGCCTTTGAGCACCAGTCACATGTAAATGTGACTGATTGATTTTGTAGGCCAAATTAATTTTAGTACAATGAACAGTTAAGAACTTGGCCAGAGTTTCTTTTCCTATGTACTTATTATTGTAGACAAACCCATGGTCTAATAAGTGATTTCTTACCAGTTTTATTAAGTGCGGAACATTCACGAATACATGAACATTTTTATCATTTAATGGATTTTCAAATGATGTACTTTCAATGTTTATGTTTAAAGAGTTCCAAAGTGTTCGGTTTGTTGGGCCCATATCACTCACCATTGCAACAAACTAAGTTTATCAAAAAGTGTAGGAAAAAGAGTAGGAAAAATGTATATAATAATATTTAAATTGTATTAATTATCAAACTTAATATCCAATGCTTTCCAATGACTGAATTATTTCAAACAGAATCTCCTTCACGAGTTTATCAAAACTATTATAGATTGGCTGTTTCCACGGGCTTATAATTCCTCTTGCCATCACCACTTGGACACATTTATGAGGACCCCAAATTTATTCTATCTTCTTTTCATAGGATATTTTCATTTAAACATTTTTGTTAAATGGTTGATGCCTGTATGTTTCATTATATTTAAACACGTGTTAAAATTCATGGTTCTAAAACAATTTTGGCTCTCAAGTTCTTAAAGTTGACAATGCTGAAATACATAAATACATGTATATATTAATATTAAACCAATAATAATTTAGATTTAAACTAACCTGCTAGTGGATAACCTATCCCGTAGGTACATGTATTTGTAACACTTAGGTGAAGTACTCCTTAGTGCTATACACGAAGCAATGTCCTCATTATATCACTTATGTGCACGTTTACCATTTTTTTTTTTTTTTGTCGTATGGCGTATGTGATCCGGGAGTAGGCTCGAAGGCCCTGTTCGGACGCCTAATTAGCAGAATTTCTATTGGGCACCCGTAGGTTTCTGCCATGCCCGGGGTGGGAGATGGTAGTCTCTCTTCTCCAGACACCGTGACTTGTTCGAAGAGAGGTGCCGCCCGTGACCGAGGTTCGAACCGGCGACGGTGTGTGTCGTAACTGACGCCTACGAACGCTCGGCCACTCCGTCCCCCACGTTTACCATTAACTAATATGACAGCTTGATTTTTGGTAAGCAATTTTGCACAAACATCATACATTTTATTTTTGATATAGAAATCATCTGTTAATTTTGTTTGCTGTTCATCTTTAAACTGTTCAATTTTAGATTTTAAAGACTCGTTTTCCAACCTAAATTGTTTCACATTTTTAAAACACACCATGCAAGTTAAATAGAAAAATACCTTTCAATTTGTGTCAATTTGTTACTACAACAATTTCCAGAATCAAAAAGTTCTTTGGAACTTTATTCTTTGTTTGCTTTAAAAGAATTATTAAATTAAATAAATTACAGATACCTACTACTGTTTATTATAATTTATAATCGTACAGCATGTATTTTTGGAGTATTTTGATCAATTAAACTCATAATATTTAAATCATTCACACCCTCAATGTCAGTTATTATACCTACATGTTTTATTTAAAGTTGGCTGAATAACATAGTTGTATATGTAAAACAATATTCAGTGCTAAATAGGTATTCTAAACCACTCATTACTCATTACTTACTGTAAATTGAGAAATTAGAGAACAATCTGTTTTGTTGGGACTTTTCAAAATATTATTGTCATTAGAATCATTCATATCAATCACTACAACGTTTTTTATGCTTGGACTAATGCTGACTTTGGTTAAGTAAATTATTAAAATTTATGTAATATTTATATTAAAAAAATGTAGGTATACCTATGACGTATATGTAAGGATATTTTTTGTTGCTTACTCTTTTTGGCGAAGCTTTGGAAGTATTTGTTTTATTAAGGCTGTTATCCTCATTATACATTTTATTGTTCGTAACTGTAAGATTAATAGTTTTTGGACTAGGTTTATTATTATTATAAAATTGTGAAATATTTATACTGTAAAATTGTAGGTCATAAAACATAATTTGTTTTGTTATAACTTTTTAGTACCTATGTGCTTAATTCTAATTAAATAATTTTATTTTGTTATTTTTAGTTGATAAATTAATTCTAAAATTAAGTAGTTTTACATAAACTTGTATCTAATTTTGAATAATTAATACATACTGACACCATAATAAACTTTTAAACTGCTTTTTCTCCTATAGTTGTTTTTAGACAAACAAACTACTAAAACTGGTAAGTATTTTATTGGTACTACATTTTTTTTTTTTTTTTTTAGAGTTTTTTTTCCCAGGAACAAAGTCAGTAGGCAAATATGTATCGAACATACTCTTGTTATAATTCATTAAATAAACATAATATTTACATATTACTACATTGAAACAAGTATCAATCACTGAATTATCTTTAGAAGACAAAAGTTACCATGCTTTAAAGAAATTTCTGATCCTAAACGTGTTAATTTTATCAACTCATTTAATAGGTGTATTTAGGAAATCGGTGGAAACCGATATATTTACTTCCAGTCCTATTAACACATGCTTTCACAGCACAATTTGGCATTATAAAGAAATAAAATACAACACAATGATTTAAATATTTTATAAAATAAATTTATTATTAATCTAACAATTAATACTTAATAGTTAATTATAAGTAACAAATTACAATATATAATTATAACAATAGTAATATAATATAAATTGATAACATAACAATATTTTTTTTTTTTTAACCTTTATTATTAAAAATACACAATTTGTACCTCGTTGGTACAATAAGAGTATTAGCTAAAATATATAAAAATAACATGATTAGCTTGATAAAAGCAGCCACCCAGTGATGACACTTATAAATTGAGGTTATACATTAAATTTTTTCGTATATATAACTATATTTATTGATTGTTTTCTATTTTTTTTTTTTGTTTTTTTCTTTTTTTAGTGCTATGATATTAAGTCAGCATATCTCTGCACCAGTTTCGTTTTAATCGTCTAGGAGGATTTCCAGGAATAACAATTGATGAAAGTGTTTTAACTAAAGGATTTGAGTGAGTTGCAAGCCTGTTATGAAATCTTTTAAATAGATAGCTGCTTCTTCTTTAATAGTTTTAATTTTTAGGTCTGTGTGGAGAGTATGATTAGAAACATAAGGAAGGGGGAGTTTGTTAATTTTCTTAATGTTATATTTTGAAAAGTCTGGATACGATTTGTATTTGATTTTTTTGCATTTCCCCATAGTTGGATACCATAGGTCCAAATGGGTTTAATGAGGGATTTATATATTAGTAGTTTAGTATTAAGGTTGGTGTGTTTGTTATTGACCAGTAAGGATTTAAGCATACGTAGTCGGAGATTTAGTTGGAGTCTTTTAACACGTGTATGTTGGGCCCACGTTAGTCTGCGGTCAAGGGTTAGGCCCAGATACTTAACTGTTGAAGTGGACGGAATTTGTGTACCGTAGAGAGTGACTGGCGGGCAGTGTCCTAGGTTAAGGGTAAACGTAGTGTGATTAGATTTGGTTTGATTTACCTTAATCCTCCAATTGTTGTACCGGGTTTCCATAAGGGAAAGATGATTTTGTAGATTAAGCGATACTACAATGGGGTTTTGATTTATAGATATGATAATTTTATCATCTGCATAGTCTGCTACAATGGTGTTGTCGGAAGTTGGTTGATCAGAAGCATATAAGTTATATAATAATGAAGAAAGGATACCCCCTTGTGAAACACCAGCTCTGATGTTTGCTATGTTAGAGTATGCAGATTTAAAAAGGACTTGGAAATAACGGTCAGTTAGATATGATTTAAGTAGCGTGTAGTATGTTGGGGGCAAACAGGTCTTTACCTTGTAAAGCAGCCCTTCATGCCATACACGGTTAAAGGCCTGTTGAATGTCAAGAAATACATATGAACAATACATTTTTTTTTTCAAGTGCGAAAGAAACCTAGTCAACTAGCCTGTGGACTTGATGGATTGTTGAATGGTGAGCGCGTAAACCGAATTGATAGTTAGGTAATATATTTTTTCACTAATTATGGGGAGTATGCGATTCAGTATTAGTGTTTCTAGCACTTTTCCGAAGAAAGGTAATAGACTAATTGGTCTATATGACGTTACCAGGTCAGGGGGCTTGTTTGGTTTTGGGAAAAGTATGAATTTGGAGAACTTCCATAAAAGTGGGAAGTATGACAATCTGAGTGTGGCATTATATATATATATGAGTTAGTAATACGATTGCGCGTTTAGGAAGGCATCTGGCTATTTCAGCCGTTATTAGATCATAACCCGGAGACTTCCTAAGAGTGTGCTTTTGAATTGCAAATTTGATATCGCTCGGTGAAAAATGTTTAATTGGGAAAGATTGAGATGCAGAAATATCAAGACCACTAAGAATCGTATCAGAGTTGACAGGTAATATATCTTAATGAGGTTGGAAAACATTAAAGAAGTGATTTTTAAAAAGTTCTGCTTTCTCTGTGTCAGACACAGCGAAACTGCCATCAGATTTTTTAATAGGTGGAGTGGTTATTTTAAAATGTAGTGCTTGTTTGGACGCTTTCCACAGTCTACCATTATTTGTAGATAATTTACTCAGGAAATTTTCGTAGTTAAGATTTTTGATTTTCGCTAAGACTTTTTTAAGATGATTTCCTAAGTTATTGTATATTTGTTTGTGGGAGGGTAAACGCGTACGTTGATAGAGGGCTCTCTAGCTCTTCTCTTTTCTGAAATTAGGATATGAATATTAATCGGCAGCGAATTAGAGTTGGTTTTATGTACATTTTTACCTGTGTTGGAAGCCCAGGCTGCTGATTGAATAACATTCGTTTGGTTATTTACAGCTGCATCTATGTCGTCAATGGATTTCAATCTAACATTTAGTTGTAGGTTCTGGTTTACTAGGTCGTAGAATTTGTTTCGATCAGTAGTGGTGTGAAATAGTTATAGTGGTTCCGTATTAATTGAAGAATAGTCGTTAAGTGTGAGAATGACCGACGAGTGATCAGAATTTAAGTCTAGAATATTGTCAATAACATAGTGTACATTTGAAGGGGTTTTTGTTATAAAAATATCTAATATGTCTGGGTTTTTGTATGCAGATGAAGGCCAATAGGTGGGTACTGGAGGCGCAAGCACCTTGAATTTTCTTGCATTTACAAAATTGAAGAGAACGTTTCGACGTGTCTTGTTTACTCTACAGCCCCAACTTTGATGCTTCGCATTATTACCTATGATGAAGTTATTGTTTATTGTGTTGAAGTAATTTGAAAAGTTCTCATAGGAAACATTATGCTTTGGAGGTGAGTAAATTGCTGCAACTGTGATTGGAACATTATTAGCATTAATTTGAATAGCACAAGATTGAAAAATATCTTCGCATACGCTTGGAAGAGATTGGTATGAGATTGAATATTTAACAAAAATTGCAGCACCACCATGGGCTGTATTGTCTGGGTGATTGGCTTTATGGAGCCTATAACCGGGTATATGTGAGTGTGAGTATGAGGTACAGTGCGTTTCTGTAATTATAGCAATATCAATGTGCCTGTTATTTAGTACTGATTGATGTTCCAATAAATGATTTTTTAGTCCATTAGCATTGAATAATAAAACTAGTAGAGATTTGTTTGTAACGGTATTAGTCATTTTTTTTTTTATCTAGTAACGAGGAGATTACTTTAGTAAGTAGTGCTATAAGTGGATTTATCATAGATTTAAATTCCTCTAGAAAAAGAGTCATTGCATTATTGATGTTAGATTGAGAGGAAGGAGAAGGATGTGTTGTTTGTTGGCCAGAGGTAGCCTGCGTATATGTCCGAGCATTATTTGGGGGAGTGTCATTTTCTGGGTGGTTAGTTTGTACATTGTATTTCTTAAATCTAGAATTGTCCGAGAGAAAAGCATTGTTTGGTGAAGGTTTCTTGCGCCGTTGAATTTCTTTATAAACCGAGCATTCTCTATAGCTGGCTGGATGGTTGCCTTGGCAGAGGACACATTTAGGTGGAGTGTCCCGAGAAATGGTGCAGTTAGATGACTGGTGATGGTCGCCGCACCGCACGCAGCGTGATGAGTAGTTACAGTAGGATTTCGTGTGTCCGTATTCTTGACAATTTAAGCACTGGCTAATTATCTCAGGTTTATAGGGCTCCTCTACTTTAATTTTAGTGTGGAGCATGGAGGTCAGTTTATAGATATCATTTTATTGAGGGGAAGGTTCCAGTTCAACGAAAAAGAGTGGTAATGGATGTTTATAATCTTATGAAGAACATTTGTCATGTTACGTACCTCAAATTCGCGGAGTTCCAATTCAGATTTGGTATTAGTTGATGGGTGTAAATTTCTGATCACTACACGTGTGGGTTTGTCTTGGTGGCAGTTGAAATGTATGAAATTCGGCATTTTGGTCCTTTAGAAAGTGTATAAGCGTTCTATATGCTTCTGGAGTACTATTTTGAATTTTTAGACGATCTGTAGAGGATTTACAAATAAAGTTTTCAACGCCAAGAATCTCAATAAGACTTGTGCAAAGCCCTGGAAAATCTTGAACTCCTTTTACAAAGATAGGTTGAGGGGATTTGATGTGCGTTTCAGCGTTAGTTTGATCTACATTATTAGTGGTATTGGTATCGTGTTGCGTGTCATCATTATTGTCTTGTTGGGTGAAAACCTCGAATCTATTTCTAATTTTTTTTTAATTGGTTGAGTTGGTGTTTTAGGTGAGTTTTGAGATTCTGAAGTCGAAGAGGTAGAGAGATTTCTTTTATTAGTATTTATGACGATCCACTCACCATTAGGTGAGGTGTCTGAGACATTCAATTGAGATGTTGTGTTGTGAGCAGTGCCGGATCTAGGGGGGGGCAAGTGGGTATCCTTGCCCCGGGCGCGGGTTAGGGCGCTGTTGGTATAAGGGCGCTCTTATAATTGTTGACAACCCGTACCACTAATACAATATAGGGGGGCTAAATTTCTATTAGCCCCGGGCGTCAAATATGCTAGATCCGACACTGGTTGTGAGTAGCTTTATTAATGATTGTAATCGATGGCACCGTTTTCTTTGGATTATTACTTTGGTTTTTGTTGTTACTCATTATTACGTGAGTATAATATAGACGTACGTGGAATATATATATATATATTAATTAACTTGTTGCGATTACGATAGGGAGAATATTGAGAGTCGCGATACGAAATTATAATAAAAATCAAGGCCGCCGCGGCGACGGCCGAGTTAAGTATACACTGTTAATGACCACTATAATAGAGAATATGGTACACACGAACACATAGGTTGCATGAAATACATAAAAAAATGTTAGGAACAATGGAAAAAAAAAATAATAACTACTATGCAATTAAGACATTTGTAATGTTTATTGACAGAGAGCAATAATTACGACAATAATTAAACACATCGAGAGCGAATACGTGCGCGCCGGCTGACTGCTATAGCAGAACTGAACATAACAATATAATATTATAATAATATATATATATATATATATATATAATATTAGTTACACAAATATACCTACATACAATATAAATCATAATTATAATAATAAATAAACATAGTTTGCTTGTATAATTCTATGATTTATATATATTTTATTATACTATTATATTTATATATTTTATTATAATATGTATATAATATTAAAATAATTTAAGAAAAAGCAGAAACCCATCAACCGGCATTTTATGATAACGAAAACAGCTGTGACCACCAGCACGAACTATGACCAAAACTCATCGTTTTTTGATAAACTCCTGACATACCTGGTTTTTTATAGCTTGACGTTTTATCATATGGATTTTGTTCACGTTTTTCCCTCCAATATTTATATTTAAAACTATAATCAATAATATAAATAATTGATATATTTGTTTATAAGCTCATAGATAGTGCAACATATTCGACATCATTAAATTTAATATAATATTATCATCATTAATAAAAAGTGTTGCAAAAATGCAGTCTTATATTCATTTTGCAGTAATGATGAATGGAAAAACCAATTGTAAATTTCCTTTATCAGAAAATCAATATGTCTGGTGAATGATTCAGCTGATGCTGTTGACACAGCTAATTGTAGAGAGTGAAAAACACATGTTACTAATATACCTAAGTGAAGGAATATTATCTTTTAGTTTTTTATACATCCTATTAATTCACTCCTTCCATCACTGATGCATTTTTAGTGTCAATACCTACTAACTTGTTTAATTGCAGCCCTTTATTTTTATTGTTTGTTTAATATTATCTGTTATTGTTTGTGCATCACAAGCTTCTATTTCAACTAAACTTAAGTAAGTTGAAACAACTTCACCAATTGCTCTGTTTAACCCTTTATAGGGCACAGAAAAAAATATCGTACGATTTCCACCAAATTTTCAAATTAACTTCTTAATAGATGTAAGTTCCTGTAAAAAATATCAAAAAATTCGTATCTTTATTTGCATTGGTAAAAAAAGGGTGGGGAATAATTTCCACTGAGCATTTAGTGTCATAGTTATGGTCCATGGGCAGAGGGAAATAATTTACCACTTAATACCATACTACAATTTTTTTTTTTAATTTTAACTATTTCCATACAAACAAATGTATATATGACATGCTAAATAGGTATTTAATTGTATTTTAGGATTTATGACATCTGAAGATACAAATACAAATTATCTCAACTGATAAAATAAATTCTTATGATATTATAGTATACCTTATAATTTATTATAACAATTGAACAAACAAAAAATAATTAATAATGAAAACATAAATAAAAACCTTTGTAGAATTATCTTGATTTACACATTTCGGACTTCACATTATTTAAAATATAATAAAAAATAAATAAAATCAACTTTTCAAAATAAAATTATGGGATTAACTTGACCTAGATAATTCAGTTCAGTCTTCAAAATAAAAATTAAATTAAATTAACTTTCTAAAAAAAAAAACAATATCAACTGTAGTAATTGGCTAATAAAATCAATAAAATATACTAAGTTTTATGGTACTCAGCAAAACAATCTTTGCATAAAACTTTATTGCAAGTTGCACATATCATATTAGATCTTTTGTCATGTTTTTTGGTACTACATCTAAAACAGCGTCTATATTTAAAAATTTTAGTAGCAATATGTGATTCAAAGGTTGAAATTACTTCCACATTTGATTTTGATCTTTTTTGGGATGGTGATATAGTAGGTATTTTACGAGATGAATAATTTGATATGAGTTCATTTGCTAATGTAGATCTAAACTCTAAATGGCTCATATATTTTGTTTTATGACGATTACAGCTTTTTTTATACATCAAAAACGAATTTACTATAGATGTATCTAATAAATAATAAAATAGTTTTACCCACCAACGACGTGATTTTTGACAAATACTGTAGGCAGCCATATATTGGTCAAATTTATCAACACCCCCCATGTATCTATTGTAATCTGCAGTACTAGATGGACATGAAATTGCTATCTTTTCACCTCTAGAATTTTTTCTGTGTACAATTTCTGAGTGGGAAGCATTATGCATACTGCTAATTACAGTTACTGGTTTTGAACCTCTGTCCTTCCATCTACAAATACTAATATCATCACACTGAGCAAATTCAATATCTCCAGGCTTATAAAGTGAATCTTTTGGGTAATATTTTTTATTTATTCGAAAAGTCCCACATGAGAATATATCATTATTTAATAACTTTTTAGCAAGTGGCAAACTAGTAAAAAAATTATCAAAAAAAATGCAATGAAATTTCATTTCTAAATATTGGGAAAGATTTAGTACAACATTTTCTCCTAATCCAAATTCTGTTAAATTATTACTGTTTTTACCAGTATAGATTTCAAAATTAATAAGGTAACCACTTGCAGAGTCAGCTAATGCCCATACTTTGAAACCTCTTTTAATTGGCTTCATTGGCATGTATTGTTTCATCCCTGATCTACCTTTGAAGGCAATCATACTTTCATCAATTGATAAGTGCCTAGATGGACATTCTAAACTTGAATACATTGTTTGTAAATGATAAATTAATGGTCGAACTTTAAATAATTTATCAAAATCAGGACCTCGAGGGGGCATTTTAGAATTGTCATTTATGTGCAAAAATCTGACTAACTTTAAAAACCTTTTTACTGTCATAATACTTGCAAATCTTTCACAAAAAAAGTTTTTATCATTAGACCAATAATGACGAATGCTTGGTAATGAATGGAAACCCATAATTATAAGTATGCCAATGAATGCTTTAATTTCTTCAGGAGTTGTATCTAACAAATTATTAATTTGTTCAGCATAAAGATTTGATTCTCTAACAATTAAATCAATAAGAGGAGAAAATATTTTTTCCCAAATGTTTGCTGGAGTTAGTTGGGAAATATTATCACTAATAGAACTTTTCATTTGAAAAGTTGATTTTGAAAAATGCTCAGGTTGTTTACCAATTTTGGTAAAATTAAATGTATTAGTGTTGGAATCTTTTCTCAATTCTTTGTCTACATAATAATTACTAGTAGATCCTACATTTGAAATATTTCTTTCATCCAAATCAGTATAACTATCATCAGCATCGTCATCACTAAAATTAATATTAACTTCATTTGATACAGGACTTGGTTCATAATCTTTGTCTTTATCCGTATCATCTGCGTCTGACTCAAAATTTGAACCCCATTCATCTGTAATATAAGTTTTAAATTATGTACATTGTACAATGTACATACATGATATAAATAAGTAAAAATTAAAGATTCATACTTAACACATCTGAAGCTGTCTCGACAACTTTGAATAGGCTTCGTCTAGTTCTAGAATTACAACCACTTGAAGATGATTTATCTTGATCAGAAATACTGGCATTTACTAAGTAAAAATATAACAGTTTACATATTCACAACTTTTATTATTATAATTTAAAAATACACTTGTATTAATTTTATTATTGTTATAAATATATTTTACATACAACAAATAAATCTTGAAATAAATATACAATAAATACACATTATATATATATATATATTACAATTTATTTATAAAACATAATAAAATTAATAAAATATGTAAAAATAACTTGCCTAAAGTAGTATTATGTTGCCTATGAAGATCAATATTTTCACATTCATTAGATTTTTGCATATTTGATCTTGTTCTTTTGCCTAAACACATGTGAAAATTATAATATTTTATAAAAAATAGTATCTGCCTAGTGCCTATTTTAGATTCACAATTTGATATTGAAAATT
>VUJU01005970.1:0-11872 GCA_009835225.1 Aphis craccivora
CATTTAAGTGTTTTATAAACTAAAAATTAATATAATATTATCTAAGTAAATAAGTTGTCTTCTTTTACGAAATAATGAAGCAAAATAAAAGTTTTATGTTTTTTTTTTACATTTGTCGTTATTGTATTTTATACCGTAAATCCCAATGTCCATTCCAATGGACATACCTGTAACTTTTTAGCAATAAAAAAAAAAAAAAATTGGTACATCATATTGAAAGGCCATAAGTTTCAGATATGAAAAGAGAAAATTTTTTTTTTCAAAAAAATTAATTTGGTAGTGAAAGGGTTAAATAGATTTTCCGGATCTATTATAAATCTATTATAGATCTATATTAAACCGGATTTTTACTGTTATACAAATGTAAGTTATTACTAATGTAATAACTTTATTGAATGAACTAAATATGAAACTGAAAGGTAAAGACAAATTATTGTGAAATATCTATTCATAGTATTTGGATATAAATTTATTTTAAGTGGAAAAATAATTAATATAATTCTTCTTAATTTAGAAATATTTTCGTAGATTCAATTAATAATTGATATCGGTTGATTGAGACCACTATAGGAAATTTTTATTGTGTTTAAAAATTATTCAGTTCATCTACATTTGGTACCTATTGATTTGATAACGTTAAATTTGTTTTACTTTTACAAAAATATTGATTATTTTCATAGGCATTTGACTATTATTATCGGGTGGACAAAAATTAATCATAATTTACTGACCCATTTAAAAATGTTAATATCCACATTTTTTAGAATTTACATTACTTTATATTAATTTAATGTAATATTGATAATTTTGATCTGACTTAACATGAGGAATAATTTTCTTATAAAATTGTACAAAAGTAATTTTAACATAAATATTTTATAAAAATGAAAAATTGTTTTAATAATATTTTTTCATGGATTTGTTTTAATTGTAATACCTTTGATTTCATAGAATTCAATATATGTCTAAGACGGGGTCATGATGCTGCTGGCTGCATTTTCAATCAGTCAGCAGCATAAAGATCTTTTGTCACAGCAGCTGCAAAGGCAAAGGCCAAATGCTTGGAAGCGGAGGCTGCTGCTGCTGAACGCGGCGGTGTTGAGACTGCGAGTGGTGGAGAAGGTAAGAAAAAAAAATTTTGGACGTACTGTGACATAATAACATGTATAATTAACTTATAAACTCTACTCGCCCAATACAAGCTATGCTTATAAGGAGGGTTGTATATTGTTTATCTGTCGTGTGTTTTTATATGTAATGTATACTTTTATTTTCAAAATTATATTATTATATAAAAACCACTGTAATTTTTAATAAATTCGTATTATTATATAATATATACCAAATGAATATTTTATTTATTTATTTTTTTTACAATCATTTATACGCATATTATTTTATTATACGCTTATTATATTATATGTGTAAGCAACCTGCATTGTATTATAATATTTAAAAATTGTAATCGTTTTGACATTGGATCGAAAAAATAAAATGTCTAAAAATTTAATTATTTCTACTGTTCTGTATGTGACTATTTTAATGGGTTAGTTTAATATCACCGTCTAAATTTAAAACATGCGAATCTTTGGTTTAGCAGACCGTCGAATTGATCAATTCGACTGTAAATTCAATAAAAATCTATCATGATTTATTTAGATCGATGAGAGACGGACGCTCAGACCAACTGTTCTCGATGTTAAATCCATTACGCACTTGTATGCAAGGACGAATTAAGGACTTATTGGGCCCCGGGGCTAGGTTAGGTTAGGTTATGTTTGATCTTTTCCAAAAGTTTTTTTACCATTAACAATGTGTTGAATAAGAAACTAAGAACACATTAAAACTTCTAAAAAATTATTTTTGAATTCGTGTTATGTTTAATCGAGATTGATTCATGACGTTTAAAGACTATTAATTTCAATCCCGTAGTGTGAAAATTTTAAAATTTTAAATGTTCACACCAAATGTTTAATAGTTCTGGAACGATAGATTCATCTGAGGGATGTCAAACTAATATATTAAAATAAAGCAATAATAAATTCAAATCAATTTTGAATAGGTTTCTGGCTTGCCGGTTGCCGCCATGCGTGGTATCCAACTCGTCTTAAGCTTGCGGTATCGTCGGTACCTATGCGGGTATATTTGAAACGACAACTGGATCATCGAATCTTCATTATATTACAGTGTAAAATACCTACTACATACTCTATTTAGTGTGTTTTTATTTCCAGTTTTTTTACTGTTTAATTTTAGGTATGTGTATGCGCCCAACACTTCGGGGCTTTCAAAGGACCACTCGGTATGGTCCGAGAACAACAATAAGTGCCAATGTCGGCCTAGGCCAATTCTAAAAAACGCCGACTAAGTGGCGTGTAGGCAACCAAATACGTTCGCGCCTTATAAGTTGCGAGTGGGCAATTTATGCGCACGACAACGACAACGATTAAGGACGGGAGGTGGAATACACAGGAGACAGGAAGTGCAGTTTAGTTAACTGGGGAAGGTACTCTGTGGTCGAATCGGTCTGGTGCAATGACCACAGAGCTCACACAAATAGGGGCCTTAAAACTAACTTAAAACTACCGATGACTAGAGATGACGAGGAACTGGTAGCTGGAATGTCGCTGACTGGAAGACCTGGGCGGCCTCTCACACACCACGGCGGGTGCTGGTGGTGTTACGCAATGAACACACTTCGACGAATTTGATTTTGTGGATGAACACCGACGACCGGCGTATGTCTCAATGACGAAGGGATACAAAAATCATTCACATGAATAAAATATAACTCACGTGCACTGTTCGTTGTGGATGATATTCAATATTTATTATAATAATAAGATAAACGGGACGATGTTTTTTGTCACAATGACTATAGATAATTACATAAAAGTTGTCACAATGACACACGTATAAAATAGTATAGTAATAAAAATATTCAGTCGCATTGACCTTATACAAATAAATTTGCAACAATAAACAATAGGAAAAAATACGATGATATATTAATATATATAAGTTATAGAATTAATGCTAATACTGCACACGATCAGAATAATTAACGACAACAGTAACAGTAATAATAATAGTAAGGGCGTTGGCCGCAAAACAACAATAAAAGAATACTAATTTACAAGAGATAATATGAAACAACGAAAATGATAATGAACATATGCGGCAAACATAGACCTGTAAGCTAATGGACAGCGCTTAGAGAGTGAAACCCGTGGTCGATGTAGTCGAGAGAGAAAGAACTATGCGTTTGGGCATATCATGGAAGACCATTTACATTAGTTTTTTCATCGATGCGTATTATTAATATTTGTCCACAATTACAGTATTGCCGGTTGAACAAACAAAAAATTGTGTTACAAAACATTGTGTGGTTGTGTCACGGTCTTAGCAGATCTTCTAAGACCATGAGTTCAGGGTTATGTTGTCGAAACCACTATAAAAAAGTGAGGTCTAGTGGGTACCGATCTGCTTTACATTAGGTGCCGTGTGGACAGGCCTGGATTAAAATTATCGTAGGCTCTAGGCCCCTAGCACTTGCAGGGCTATTGACAAATATTTAAATTATTAAGAAACCTTCTCATTGGGAGAAAAAGTGTGGAATCTGTGTGTTAAGCTTTTAAAAAGAAAAATAGGCATTTACAGCATAAAAATCAAATCTAAACTTTTCTAACTTTTTATATAACAGTTTTAGAAAATCTTAAAAACAATTCGTTTTACTCCAAAATGGATATATTATATTATATTATTATGTAATAGGTATATATTTTTTTTTCGTAGGCCCTAGCCCCCAGGGACAGTGTCTATGCGTTAATACGGCTCTGCGTGTGGATCACTATTATATATTATAGGAGTGTTAAATTTAAATCCAGTTCTTTTAAAATTATTGTAAACTAAACTTATAGAAAAAATTGTATAATAAATAATAAATTAAATATAGAAAACCTAGTTTTTGAGTTACAACCGTATAAAAAATTGATTTGGTCGAAAACTGGTATTGCGTAAAAATCTCTGTTTTTCCGTCAATTTTTTTTTGAAAACTGTTGGAAAATACTTACTTTTTACCTCTATAATGCACCAAGAATATTCACTTTTCCATCGGAAACCACCCCCGAAGTTTGAAATTGAAGCATTATTTCGACTAGTTATGCTGTACACACACACACAAAAAAAAAAAAAAAAAACATAATTGTAAAATCAAAACATTCATCACTTCGTTCCGAATCTAAAAATACGATTAATTTTAGATTCTTCAGTAGGCCGCCTTGTTATTTTTTATTTCGTTCGTCATCCATGTTGATTGTTGTATTTGGTTAATACCTAATTATTCAATATTTTTTTTGTAATTCGTATTATAATAATAATATTCTTGTTCTCGCGTAACGTTAAACATAAAATGGTTAACACATGCTGTGTCTATGGCTGTAAGTCAAGAGGTGGTCAAAATATCAAATTTCACAGGTATTTTAATAAATTTATTTTATAAATGAAAATTAACATGAATAATAGTCCTTTACTATTTTTCAGATTTCCTAAAGGGGATATTGGTGATAAGTGGGTTACATATTTAAGACAGTTCAACCCGTCATTTGAAAAGAAAGCTAGTTCAAATGTATGTGGTCTTCATTTTGATCCAGATTTAGATTATGAAATTTCGAGGACTACTGATCGTACTACTTGTATTTAAAAAAAAATGCCATACCTATTAAAATTAATCCAACTTTGATTTATTATACTTACTTGGATTACTCTAGTAAGTTAAAACATACACGTAAATTATTTTCTCGTATTATATTAATTATTAAATGATAATTGGTTATTTACTTAGCTGCTCGTAAGACACTGTTTAATGAGTCAATTGTTTCTGATGACAATGAAGAAACTGAAATTATTATATTGTCATCTGATGATGTGCATTCTGAACCATTATTGACTCTTGTGTCAAGTATTATTACAAAATTATCTTTTTCTTAAAATGTGAGTAATAAGATTTCTGCTATTTTGATTTTAGTTAAAGTAAAACCGAATTCAAATATTGTTTCACCTCCATCAGTACCACAAAGTACTAATATTGTCATTTATCCATCATTATCAAGTACCTACAGTTGTTAGTAAAAAATTAAGCTTTAAACAGTAAGTTTTACAAAACCATTAAATAAAGTAGCATAATTAATAATCTTAATATCATTATTCATTCCCTTTTTCAATTATGATTGTGTGACTGTAATAATTATATTAAAACTTATGATTTAAATAATAGGTATAATATTTATTTTAATTTACAAACAAAAGAGAACAATTTTTAAGACTGTCATACGTAAACTTAAACTAATGTTAATTTTATAAACAGGTCGAAAAAATTAAAATGTTTTATGTGAGATTTTCAATCCCTGGATGATATTGAGAGCCCAAACAGTAGATTGAAGTACTGGATTGCATCACAAACGACGACAAGTAATCAGAGAAAGCGAATTAAGTTCTTACATAAGCAAACAACAGACTTAAAGAAACAAATCCAGACACTAGAAAACTTAGTAGATCATCTGAAACATGATAAAAAAATAATATCGGATAACTGTTACACTGTTCTAAAGGTAAAAATATTCATTTATTTATTTAAAATTGTTTTAGCTTAGTGTATAATGTAGTAAAATTTAGTTTTTTTATGCATTGGCTTTGGTGTAATATTTAGGAAACATTATCAAGTAGTCAGCAAGAAATGGTTTTGAAACAATTGAATCTACTGACAGGTAAAACAATAACGTCAGAATTGCGATCATTTGCGCTCACTCTTCATTTTTATTCGCCTAATGCTTATAACTATGTAAGGAAAAATTTTAATAAATGTTTGCACATCCTAGTACTATTCGTAAACGGTACTCTGTAATTGATGGATTGCCTGAAATAACTGCAGAATCATTGGATGCAATTAAAGTCAAAGTTGAGGAAATGAAAAAGAAAAATTTAAATCTAGTTTGTGGTGTAATTATGGACGAAATGTCCATAAGAAGTGGAATTCATTTTAATGGTCAGCGTCTTCAAGGGTATATCAGTGTTGGACACAAGATTAACGATTCTGATGCCATGATTGAAGCTACAGAAGCTCTGGTTTTTTTGGTTGTTGCTTTAAATTCCTACTGGAAAATCCCTGTTGGTTATTTTTTGATTCATGGACTAACCGCAGAAGAAAAGGCCAACTTACTCAAAACAATACTTATTAATATGCATGATATAGGTGCAATTGTCAAAACACTTACGTTTGATGGAGCTGCCTCTAATATTTCTATGGCCAGACATTTAGGGGCAGATCTATATAGTAGTACACCATGGTTTTCACACCCATCGACCAATGAAGAAATTTGTATATTTTTGGACCCGGCTCACATGGTGAAACTGATTAGAAATACCCTTGGTGATCACGGTGTATTGTATGATGCCAATGATAACGCTATTGAATGGAAGTACATAACAGAATTAGTAAAACTACAAGAAGATGAGGGAGTTCATTTAGCCACTAAAGTTAGACGCAGGCACATTAATTACAAAAAAGAAATAATGAAGGTTCGATTGGCAACGCAAGTTTTCAGCAATAGTGTTGCTGATGCTCTGTTTTATTGTAAGTTGAAAAAAATTGCTAATTTTGAAAAATGTGAATCTACAATAACATTTTGTAAAAATATAAATGATATATTCGATTTTTTAAACACCCGAAATTTTTTGAGCAAACTTCAACATAAGAAACCTCTTTATTTAGAACATCATGAAGATATAAAACAATTTATTAGTTCATCTATAGTTTATTTAAATGCAATAAAGGATAGAAATCATTCATCTATACTAACATCTCCACGGAAAACTGGATTTAATGGCCTAATTGTGTGTCTTAGAAGTTTAGGCAGGTTGTTTGACAATGTAGTTAAGACCGGACAGTTAAGTTTTATCCTTTCTTATAAAATATCTCAAGATCATATAGAGATGCTATTTTCGGCTATTAGGTCAAAAGGAGGCTTTAATAACAACCCGACAGCTTCACAAATTGAAGCTGCCTATAAAAGATTGTTGGTACGCAGTGAACTATCTATCTCCGAAAATGCAAACTGTTCAGTCCTAGATAATACTAATATTCTTCATGTATCAAATAGTAAGAAGAAAAAAGTAGAAAACTTTCAGGATATACTTTGTGTTGAAGAGGAAGATAGAATTAATGATGAAGATGATCAACACAATGAAATAGAAGGTATAAATGTTTATAAAGAAGATGTCATTGAACATATATCAGGATTTGTTATAAAACAATTAAAACGAACAATTAATTGTCTAATATGTAGTAATGCGCTTGAAGATAAGACTAAACACCATACATTGATCGACATCAAAAATCGAGGAGGCCTCATAAAACCAGCAATTGATGTAATTACAATTTGTAAGTTAACTGAAAAAACATTTGTATCTAGAATTCATGAAGTGCCAAAACATTTAGAAGATCCAATCAATTTTTTATTAGTTAAAACAATGGCTAATATTAATATAAAAAATATGTTTAATTGTTTAAATGAACATATTTTATCTCAGTCTCCAATTAACAACCATGTTCTACAAATTATAAGACTTATTATAAAAAAATATATTGTCATTAGACTACACCACCACAACAAAGAGCTAAGCCAACCGAAACATAGAATTAGATCACACCTGACTAAAGTCATATTATTTAAACACCAATAAAATTTTATTCAACAGTAATCTTATTGTATTATATTTATTATATTAAAACATGTATTATTTATATTTTATTATATATCACCTAGGTAGGTAAGTATATTATTATTAATAGTAGGTATAAGTATTATATTTATATTATGTTTTAATTAAAAAAGTGGTCTTCATTATATTATAAGCTTGAATTAATAAAGTTGATTATGATGTAATATAAATACTTACTAATGATTTTACTTTAGGTAGCTGTAACACAAAAACTAGACCCGATGGAATCAGAATAATTAATATGACTTTCAGACTTTATAATGAGAGTGCAGCTCTACCCTCTATAATCTATGGTAGCTTCTAACTTATTACAACATTCTGTTTACCATTAACCAGTGTAATTACTAATTAATTCTAATTAAGTAAAAACTAAAAATGTAAAATATATAATATTTTATTACATTAATACATTATTAATATTTATTAATTTTATTATTATAATATATTATGATATTAATAACAATGATAATACCAAAGTCCTAATAATATTGATAATACGCTAATACGCATGGCTGAAAATACTTAATGCCAATTGTCCTCCATGATATGCCCAAACGCATAGTTCTTTCTCTCTCACTCTATCTCGTCACCATGAAATGTAGGCAGGGTGGTGTGGTAGGCGCTGTCCATCAGTTAATAGGTCCATGGTAAAGAGAGCTTACATAAAACACCGCCCGACTCTCGAGGCACCAATAATAATCTACCGCTTCGTTGAATAATATAATAACGGTCACGCACGGCATCGTCGCCGCTGTAATAATAATGCTAATATATAATAAATAATTATAGTTTTAAATGTTTAATATCTATGTTGTTATTATTTGAAACATTGGGAAATCCCTATTGCTTTATCAAAATGACAAATAATTGATAATAACCGCCAATCCGAAAATAGTGAGAAATAGTCGCTGTCGCAGTGTCACACATTATTAACACATTTGTCTTGTGCTTGCGTGTGTGCGTCCATCTACTCCATCTTATTTTTGCCCACAAGAATACTGTTGTCTGTTACTTGTTACTGTTACTGCAGTTGTCTCACCTCGGTCTCAACTTGAAATATATTCCGTTTTATTTACGACTTACGAGTGAGTTTTTTGCGTCCATCGTACACGCACCGTCCGCGGTTGAATAGTTAATACGCCGTTCAAGTGCAGCCGTAATTTGTCCAGAGTCAATAGTGAACCTACTGAGTCGAGAAATCAACATATGTTGTAATTATTTAATATTAAATAATCAAACTAATCATACATTTGGTTACAGGTAGGTTTATTCTAATAAACTATATGTTACTTCATGATTTATGAATGTATGAAATACTTAGATAATTAGGTAGGTGTAATAATACCTATAATAATATTATATATTACTATATAGGTATTAACAATAATATGTATAAGTAGGTATATTATTTCTATTATATTATATAATATTTTACTATTATAGTTATAGCATAACTGAAATCTACCTAGCAATTTATTATTCTTTTTAAAATAAACAGTACATTATCCATTACCATTTATACGCAGTGTGTAGGTATAATATCATATTTTATTATATTTTACATTCATTATACCTTTAATCTATATATTATATAGTACTTTAGTATAACAATTTTGCGAGTATATATCCCCATCAAATTACATAGATTACTATTTTAAATAATGTATAA
This sequence comes from Aphis craccivora, assembly GCA_009835225.1. Lineage (NCBI taxonomy): Eukaryota > Metazoa > Arthropoda > Insecta > Hemiptera > Aphididae > Aphis > Aphis craccivora. The sequence continues at coordinate 9,449 of VUJU01005970.1, forward strand.
CTCGCGATCATATAGAACCAAACGTAGAAGAATTCAAAATGAACTGCTTGCTTTAGAATCATCTTGTTCCGATGGTGATGATGGCAATTTGGTTTTGAACACTGCTTTGAATTATTATAACTGTATAACAAATGATCAAAATCGACATGATTGTTCTTGTATGGTGGAAAGTAATTCCAATAGTGTATCTATTGAAGGTTTATCTGTTGGATTTGATAATTTGGACCATATTCAGCATGTCATAACTCATAACGAGGGAGCATCAATAAGTGGATTAAATATAATTCATGAAGATGATGTACATTTAAACCATAAAAAAAACGTTAAACATGCTATTGGGAAATGGGCAGTAGATTTTAATGTTCCTCAAAATGCTGTAAATGGGCTTTTAGACGTACCAAAAAATAGAGCCGGCCTTGACTTTTTGCCTAAAGATTGTAGGACATTGCTACATAATAAATCAACCAAAATTTTAAATTTGAGAACTTTTAGCTCCAATGCTGAATATTATCATTTTGGATTAGGTAATGGTATAAAAAGATGTGCATCAATTTTTGATTTGCATGACGAAGTTAAAATCGCAATTGGTATTGACGGACTACCTTTATCAAAATGTAGCTCCAGTCAATTTTGGCCAATATTAGCTTATATACAACCTCATCACAAATATGTATTTCCAGTAGGAGTATACCATGGGTATGAAAAACCCAAAGACAGCAATGAATACTTAAAAGACTTGATTTCTGAAATTTTAGAATTAACTGAAAATGGTATTACTATTGGGAATTAAAAAAAAAAATTAAAATTCAAGTTATATGTTGTGATTCACCCGCCAAATCCTATATTATGAGAGTAAAATCACATTCAGGCTTCTCGTCTTGCACCCGCTGTGTACATGAAGGAGAATATTCTAACAACCGTGTTTGTTTCCCTTACATTGATAATGGTAGTGAAAGTAGAACTCATGATGATTATGTGTGTATGAAAGATGAAGAACATCACATTTCAACTACTATATCATGTATATCATTTATCCCAGACATTGATATTATTTCATTGTTTTCTATGGATTACATGCATTTAGTATGTTTGGGTGCAATGCGAAAATTAATTAATCTTTGGATCAAGGGACCTCTTAATGTCAGATTACCTAGTTGGAAAATAAAACTAATTAGCACATCACTTTGTAGTTTAAAGATAAATATCATTGATGATTTCTCTCGAAAACCAAGATCTTTAGATGAAATTAACAGATGGAAAGCTACAGAACTGAGGCAGTTTCTTTTGTATACAGGTATTGTTGTTCTAAAAAATGTGCTTACCAAGGAATGTTATCAACATTAGTATGAGCTATGAGAATTCTGTTAGGCTCTGATCTTTTTCAATATGTAAACTTTGCCAAAAAATTATTAGAATACTTTGTAAAAACATTTCAATTGTTGTATGGTAAACAATTTATATCATACAACATACATGGCTTGCTACACTTAACAGATGATTATATTAAATATGGACCTTTAGACAGTTGTAGTGCTTTTCCGTTTGAAAACTATATGAAACATTTAAAATCTATGCTTCGCAAACATGAAAAACCACTACAACAAGTCATCAAACGGTATGAAGAGCAATGTGAAATTGGAAATTGGAAATATAAAAATGAACAAGAAATTAACTTTAATTCTAAAAAACCTAATTGTTATGTTATAACTCATCATGGAGATATAGTTAGAATTGTTGAAATTTTGAACTCAAATATCATTGGACACAAATTTAATGTAAAAGAAGACTTATATGAAATACCTATCAAATCATCAAAACTTGACATTTATATTGTTAAAAATCTTTCTAATGATTTAGTTTAAAAAAAAAGATATAAAACAAAAATTATTAATTTTTGATTTTGAAAATAAACATATTGTCTTACCTATACTCCACCACAATTATTAATGTACCTATTATAATATATGTATAATGTAGGTACAATATCAATATAGATAGATAGGTGAAATAATAATACATATACATTACCATTTTAATTTAAGCTACTGCTTTTTTTTTAACTTTAATTACTTATTTATATAGTTGGTTGTTAAATTAAATTTACATACAGATTATTATAATATGTACGTTATACCAACATATACTTTGTACATTTTGTATTAGCTGATTGATTTAACTATTTACGACTTTTTAACACTATATTGTAGTATTTTTTAATCAATAAAAAAAACTAACTATACATTTAAAATAACTGGTTACCTATAATTTCATTATAAAAGCTAAGGCAATCATTATTAATTCATATACCTACCTATAGTATATTCCATCTAAGAATGAACCGCTTTCGCGCACACAGACTGAGCCGCCGTTTATCGTCTGACCCCCTAGGCGATGGCTATGCGTTCTGTGATTGGAAGATAATCA
>VUJU01005971.1:0-11871 GCA_009835225.1 Aphis craccivora
ACAGCATTCCTTTTCCTTTTGATCATATAATAATAAGTAATATTGTACTAAACAAGAAAATAGGAAAGTAGCTACAATTTAAAATATTTATATAAATGCAGGTAATGTATAAATATAAGTACCTAATACAATAAAACTTCTCTATAACGGAATCGCTTGGGACCAACAATTTTTTCCGTAGTAGGGAGGTAGAATAATATTATATTTTTTAATCAAGCAATTTTTAATTAAAATTTTCAATCTTGATCAATAGGTACTCAATAGTCTTTAAGATTTAAGGCCATTATAAGAGCATTAAGAGCTAAGGCTAACTGCTAATAATCACCTTAAGGCTTAAATAAATTAAATACAAGATGAATATCGAACAATTTCAGATGAATCAATGGAACATGGGAAAATGATTATGGAGACAAACTATTTAGCTGGATGTATTTTTATTAAAGAAGTGATAAACGGGATGAAGTTGAAGGGTATTGACGATGGACACATTATTAATATAAATAGGTAGGTTTTGGCTTTTATATTTAATACACAACTACAGAAGTACCTATAAGAATATAATTAATTAAGTTATACGAGGGTGCTAAATATCCACTAGCTCACGCCTATCGCACCAAATGAGCTAAACATATAAGATAACAAATTTAAAAATATGTATTTCATTTTTACAAAAATCAAAACAAATATTTTGCGATTTAGCGTTGCAGGTCATTATAGAGCTGAACCAATAAAAGCACTTATTCATAATGCCAGCAAACACTGTGTTACATTAACAACCGACAGTATTAGAAGAATGTTGGTTAAGGAAGGAAGTAAAGTAAAAATAACGGTATGCTAACTAAGTTAATATCATTTTTTTTTTTTTTTTTTGTGATTATTAGGATAATCCAATAATGTGTTAATTAGTAATTACACTTATATAATAATACATGTGGAATTTTAAATTTACCATTTAATAGTGAATAAAATATGGTGCTGTTTACTAATTACTGGTTTATTTTAGAGTTTAAGTCCTGGGGTGACTATTAAAGAGTCATCAGAACAAAAATTGAAATCACAATCTGAAATAACATACCTAGAAACTGAGGATATTGCTAATGCCACACTTTACATTTTAGGAACACCACCAAATGTTCAAGTAAATATAAAAATTTTGATCTACAACATTTTAATTTACTATTATAGTAAACAATTAATTTAAATTGATTGTTGTTTTTATTTAGGTATGTGAATTGATAATCAGATCTGTTGGAGAAATCATGTATTGATATTTGTAAACAAGCAATTGTTGGCTTATAATAAAAAAAAACTTAATTACCATATTGTCTTTATATTTTTTACAATTTAATTTAATTTTTATTATTTTAAAGGGTGGTATATTGATATTAGCCTCATAAAATAAATAGTTATTACTTATTAGTTTCAAATTGATACTAATTAGAGCATAATACAATAATAATGAGCGGTGAGAAATATTATGTAGTGTGTTAATGATATATTTATATGTATGGGAGTGCTTCACTATTTATTTTATACTATAGGAATTTCATACTATTATTTTTAAGGAGTTAAATATATTAAGATCATTTTAATCTCTTTACTGATAGAATTAAATATGCTATTAAACATCTGTGTAAATATGACTACATAAGATCAATCATGCCGCATTTTAACTTTTAAGATTATTTATTTTAATTTTAAACACTAATTATTTAAAATTTCACATTTGAAAAATTGGCTTATCAATCTCGGGTAAGAAAAATAAAAAATCTAAAAAAGTTTTCAAAATTATGATCACATTATTAGGTCCTTCGATATAATTGACAGACAATTGGTACATTTCAATTAAAATATCTATAACATTTTAATGACAATTTGGTACTTTGATGTGCTCATTTTACAAATATATACTGGCTTTTTTTAATACCTAGTTGGTACCTACCTAGCTACCTAATAATTAGGCCAACATCCAACTTACTAATTTATTTTAGAGTTTATGTTCTTGAGTGACTAGTATAAAGTTAATAGAACAACAAATGAAATTCCACCCCAAATAATATATTATTATCTAAAAGAGTAAAAGCTAAAGATATTGCTAATGTCTTACTTTTTGTTTAAAGAACTCCAAAACATATTAAAATAAATATATCAATACATTGCAGTCAACAAAATCATAAAATATTTTGTTTGTAGATTGAGATTGTTTATTTTCACATTTAAGTATTTTAATTGACAATCAGATCTGTTGGAAAAATCAAATATTAATATTTGAATACAAACAATTATTGGAAAAAAAAAAGCATGATTATCATATTGTTTTCATTAAAACAACTTAATTTTGATTTTATTATTTTTAAGGATGGTAAATTGACATAGTCTCATACTAACAGTTAGCTAGCTTAATTTTAAACCCAATTTTTAAATTTAGGCTTTAACGGTTATTGTAAACAAATTTAATCATTTCTATTTTTATACAAGTTATTGAATAATATAATTGCTTTTTCATTGATACTAAAAAATTGAAAACCTGATTCATTTTAACACAAGCAAACAAATTCAATAATTAAGCTACATATATAAAACTAACACACCATATTACCAAACTATAAAATATCAAGTATTCAAAAAGTATACAGATCTTTATTATCAATGTATTCTACTCAACTCAGGGGTGGTGAAAATATTTTGCATATAATATAAACATGTCACTTTTACTCCAGTATAGATACATAAAAAGTAATTGTATGAGTTTTAATACTATTATGCTGGTTTCTCTTAAATGGTGTATTTCACCTTCAAATAATGAGTAAGCAACTTATTTATTAAGTGTTCTAATAATATTTACTGGCATATTTTTTTGAGTATATTTATTAATGTGCTGGTTGTTCTTTTAACTTATGTTACAATTAGGTACTAACAATCATTGAGAATATGGAATAACTTTTATTAATAATAATTAATAATTATTTTGTTCTAGTAACAGTGAGAGTTACAATACTCCATTCATGTTAAAAAAGAACCACAGTGACAATCAGATTTTGTTGGTAACGATCAGAAAATGCTTGTTTATTATTTACATATTTATGTAATTTAAACGGGTACTACCCTCTTTTACAATTTATAGCAATTATTACAATACGTACTACAAAAATAATTAATTAATTACAACATAAAAGAAATATAAAGACAAAAATTAAAGGCCATGGATAAAGAAAATCAGGGTTCGTATTGGCATTCAGCATGATACGCCTCAATGATTCATTAGATAAATAGTTTGCAGAGCAATTTGGAACATAGAATTGGAGTGTGAGATCTGGTTTGTTTATGAGGAACTTTGAAATTTAATCGTGATTATTTCTACTAAGTCTTCCGTCTGTATTTATACTGTGAGTAATAAAACCACGTCCCACACAAACCTCTGAGATTCCTTCTTAACTTAAAGAAGTATATGTATTTTCACATTTTAATTTATGCCAGAAAAAATGACTCACTCATAAATTTTCTCTTTAATACCACCACTGACTCAAGTATTGGTGGATTTAAACATTAAATGTATAATTTATCTATAAAAAAAATATAATAATAATAATAACAACAGTTAAAAAATAATACTTAAGTCACAGTATATGCTTACATAAGTATACAACCAAGAAATAAAAAAAAAATACAAAGGTACTATCTATAATATAACAATCAAAACTAATTCAAGTTTAAAAACAATAGAAATATATTATATCATGAACACAACAAAAATATATACAAAACAAATAAATTTAAATTATCATAAATGTAATATTTAAAATATATACAATAATACTTATGAGATAATTTTGTATATAATTTATATATATAGATATACTTCTCACTGAATAATACTTAATAGTTTTGAATAAATATAAATGATTACCTATATGATTTTGTCATTTAAATAAAATTAATTTTAACTCACGGCCATATTTTAATGAATAATAGTATTGGTTGATTCTTCAAACACTTGTTCATACAATTCTGAATTTTTTTCAATAACAATTGCATCAATGTGGCATCGTTCTTTTCCCATAACAGCACTTGAAGTTACCCATACGTTTTCATGAGGATTATATATTTCAAATATATTCGAACTGGACGTATTTATCATTTTTCCTCCGAATAAATAAATATTACCATTCATTGCTACTGCTCCTATAAATACAAAATAATAATAGTATCAAATATTTTTAATTAGGTACCAAGTTTTCAAATTTTACCAGAAAACGATCTAGCAAAATTGAGTTCAGCTAAGGATACCCATTCTTCAGTTAAAGTACAGTATGCCCATACAGTTTTGTAATAATTTTCCAAATATTGACCACCGATAATATAAATATTTCCATTTAATGTGCAAACTGCAGAACCCTTATTAAATTCAGGTATTGGATCAATATATTTCCACTTCTTATTATGAGGATCATAATATCCAGCTTCAGTCTTTCCAATCTAATTAAGAAGTGAAACATCTTTAATCCTTTTTTGAACCATTAAATTTGCCATAGATCATGACAAAAATATTAAAAACATTAAGATGGTGTAATATAAAAACTATAGTTTTCGTTATAGGGACACATTTTAAAATTTAAATTTAAAATAGTTAAAACTACTTCCTAGTTTTTATATTTCCTAAATTATGATTCTCTGATGAAAAATAGGGTATTATAACTTATCATTTTATAAAAATTCAAATTTAACACGTTCGTTAAAGTAAAAATAAATAAATAAATAAATAGAGGAATATTTTTTCTATTATTCTATAATTATTAATTATACATAAATATTATATAATGACGGGTAACCTCCAAATTTACTATAAGCAGGGGTTATCTACTTGATGAATTTAATTTTTATATTAATTATAACAGCAAAATAAAAACACTGATAAAAAATATAACAACTATAAAGAATAATATAATATATGGTTCAACAGAAGCTTTTTTAAATATTTAAATTATTAAAACAGTTATTGGTACATTTTTTAAAGTTATTTATAATTATAAAGAAATATAAAAAAGAAATAAAATAATAAAATAGAAATGTAAAATAAAAATATCTAAAAAAAAACTTTTGACAATACAGATTTATTGTTCTTTATCATTTTTAAAATACCTTAATTTCAACAATTTAAACATTAGTAAGTGAAATTCGTAGAAGTTTAAACTAAATTACTGATATGGTCCTGCCGTATGTATATCGCCTGTATTCTCTCCTCATCTGTACATATTGCCATTCTGGCACAGATATAAGAATATCGAGGTAAAATGATAAGACTATGATGGCTCATTCACATTGTTATGAAGCGAGCAACTATGGCCGCGTGAGTCGCAAGTTCAAATAACATACGGTCCATAATTTTATCATTTAATTCTCAATATCTCTCCTATGACCAGCCACATCATATGTGATTGCGTCTGGATACATGTGTAAGACAGAGAAAAAAATTACACTCACTAAAACTTTGGTTACGACTGTTATAGAAGTCCTAAAGGTTTTGTTTTTTTTTTATACAAACAGTTTTTATTAATAATTTATGAGTGTGTGACGTTCTTTTAACATTATAATCAACAACTATAATATTATATTTTAACACTAACTCGTTTTAATCATTATATGAATATTTTACTATATTTCATTTGAAATAATTAGTAATATTTGATTTAAGAATTACTATATTATATTTAAAAGATAAAAATAAAAAAAAACTTACTATGTAAATTAATCCTTTAACGCAGGCAACATAACTATCATTTTTAAATGTCTCAATATGGTTTATTTCACAATAAACGTTGTACCATGCTTTTTTTTTCAAATCATAATATTCTATAACACTGACATTTTGTTTTTCAGAAGTACAACCGCCAATCTAATAACAAATTACACATGTATAATATTTCATTGTTTTAGTTTTTATTGTAATTGAATGTTTTTATAAACCAACACATTTATAATATTATAATAGATGAACTATTGAATAGAAATTATTAAGTGTATATAAATAATATTTTTACCACATAAACATATGATTCAAGTTGTATTATATATGGCTTAAGACGTTCAAAATGCATGTCAATTAAAGATATCCATTTTTTAGTCTTTAAATCAAACATATTTGCTAATTTCATCCCACTACCATATCTAGAACCTCCAGCAGCAAATAAACGATTTTCATCAAGTAAAATCACTGTACACAAAGTTCTAGGTGGTAATAATCGATACTGAAAGGTCATACACAGACAATTTTCACATATGCAACTCTGCCATTGATCTAAGGCAGCGTCATACCACTCTGGAGTTGATTCAAATGGATAATGACTTAACACTAAAATTCCCTATAATAATAATAATAATAAGAGTAAATGAATGTATAGCAAAATCTAAAATAAATGCTTTGAATTTAAAGGTAACTTGTGTAATTTTTAAAAACTATTACCATAGTTAGCATATAAACAAATAAAATATTAATTAATAAATTAAGCACTAACTTTTCTAAATGGTCTTCGATGCTCCGTTCGGAAAGAACTAAATTTATTAATTTTAGCACCTTGAAACTCATGAATTTTGTTGATTCCTTGGTAAGTATTTAAAACTAATGGTAATCGAACATACCATAATAATTCTGATGAGTATTTTGATCTGGTTATAGGATCATATTTTATCCAATTCATAACAACATCATAAACCTTTAAAATAAAACAGATTAATAACTACTAAATAACCTAATTAAAAAAATTATACCATGTCTTCTTTAGCAAATAAATCATCATTCTTGAGTAATAGCATTATTTCATCAAAATTAGTATCCATAAATTCTTCAGTGTTAGCCACAAGTCTAAAAATAATTAATGACATGAATTAATTTATGCACACAAACTATACTCTATTCAGAATAACCTTGCCCACTCCACCGACGAAAACTCGTCTTTTCCACGCATGTTTGTTACCATGGGAGCACTGACGACAGCTAAAGACCAATCACAGTGCTCCTGACAGTCGTCAGGAGAGTCGGTCAACTGCCGGCGTTTCAATTACATATGCAAAAGTGGGCAAGGTTATTCTGAATAGAGTATAATAATTATATTTTTTTTTTTTTTTATTTTAATAAACAGCTATTATTTTTTTAGTAAACTGTAATCAAACAATATTCTTTAAGACAAAATTAATAAAATAAGTACAATTATTAATTATCCAGAAATTCATTTCAGCCTTTTTATTGTTGGTTAATGGTGACAAATATTTACAGGCCTATTTTAAAAGTTAATAAATAGTTACCAGACCCTAATTTACTCACTATAGTCAGCGCCAGATTGAGACTTTTCAGCCCACCAATATTTAAAATTTCTATCAGCTCATTCATAGGTGGAAATTAAATTAAATTTTGTGGTAGGTTAAAATTGTAATATATATATATATATGATAAGCTACGAAGACTACAAACCTAATATTCAATAATTTGAGGGTATTTGAGAATGTCTCCCCCCCCCTAAAATCTTTAATTTATAGAATAATTACAATCAATTGGAATTTATTTATTTTTATAAACAAGCACACAACTATTATATTTACTTGGTACATACTGTTACACAAGTGTGTATTATCTTGAGAATTGAATAAATAATTAATAAACTATACAGCAGTATTTTACAGCTGACGCATTTATTGTTATAAAATGTGTATTTGGATCTATATTTTACTATATGACTATCTAAAAAGACTAGACTACTTTTGTCCAAAAACCATAACGGCCCAATGAGATTTGCTAGGTACCTCACCAGATAAATCTGGGCCTGATTATAGTTAAAACTGGGGCTTAGGACTTTTAATAATCCAAAAAATTGCTATGTAAGATAAAAAAAATTGTAAAAAACTTTGAAGAATATATTTTTAAAAAACATGCATATTTAATGTATTGGGTTTAAGGAATATATTTCTTTTATTAATTTAGGGAGAATAAAATATTAAATAATAAAATATTTTTAGAACCATTTTGTATGCTAATAGGTTAGGTTAATTTACAATCATCAAAACAAAGATTTAACTTTTTATTTTTATTTAGTATACATATTTTAAATGTATCTTTATTTAAAAAGTACAAATTTATTTTTTAAATTAAAATTTAGTTTAGAAATAGGTTAAAATTTAGAAATTACCTGAAATTTTTTATTATATAAGTCATGCATAAAGAATAAAGATCATTTAATCCTAATGTATTAGCAAAATCTTTCATTTTTATGCAATTTTCAGTGTCAATTATCTTTTTTATGTAGTTTACACAGACATTTTGGATTTCATCCAGTAAAAATATATTAGAACATATCAATAGATCCTGAAATCAAAATAAAATTGAGCATGTTTAACTATACTACGATCCATAAGATAAGTAAACCATTTCACAGATTCAGACTCATGTCAGTGATTATCCTAAAGTATACATATATCAATATATGTATATTATATGTACTGAGTTACTAACCATTGTCAATTATGACCAGATAGATAATCATAATGCGACATTGAGCAGGGCAGAATGGGAATGCGCAAACTCAGACACAATTAAATCAAGACATGGTTTACTTCTCTTGTGGTCCAAAATATATTTTACAATATATTAATATGGAGAAAATAAATAATGGTAATACAGTAGAACTCTGATTATCCGCACTAATAAATGTCAAGGGTAATAAGCAAACATTCAGATGATTGACATATGACATATCATATTATGTGTTTTGTCGGCCGGTCGCTTAATATATGGTAACCCCCCCCCCATTAAATAATTCTGCGTACGCCACTGCGTAGTATAATTTAAAATTCATAATCATAAACAAATAATTTTTTTTTAATATTTAACTGAAATAAAATAAGCTATAAATAATTAATTATAATAATATTAATGTAACGTATTTTAAAACAAACAAAAAAGCTGACTTGGCAAATTTTCTTTTTTTTTCTCATTCAGTTAATTGGACATATGATTGATTGACGTTCGGATAATCAGAGTTTTACTGTACTAAATTGGACTGAACATATCCAAAATAATTATACCTGAACATTATTTTCTGTAATATATATTTCTGACGTGTAAAAAAAATTAACAAGTGTACTCAAAATATCAAAGCTAACATCAGTTATATTTATTTCTATTTTATCTTCAAACCGCTCTTTAAAATTACTATCAAACATTCTATCAAAATAGTCACTCTTTGAAGCTAAAACGGCTTTGTGGGCATTTAATTTTTGGTTATTCACGACCAAAGATACATCCATGGTAGATTCATCTCTGAAATTAATTATATTAACAGATGTATTTTAATATTAAATTTTATAATAATGTATAAAATTAATTAAATAATTAAATAATAATAAAGTAAACTGTATACATACAGTTGCATCAAACGTAAATAAGGTTCATCATTTATTCCTTTGTAATTTAAACCTTTAGATGTTAAAGCAATTTCATTATCTTCATCTGAATATCTAAAAATCATTGAAAACAAACTAGTTAGGTAAAAACTTGTACTTTTTCATATTCATAATTTATAATGAGATTTATATTTAGAATAAAATTTGTAGAAATCAATTATACTTAGTTAACAAAATAAACCAGTTCAAAAATGAAATTGAAAAAAAAGTAGTTGTTTTTTTTAACAAGAAGTTGGCACTACCTATTTGTTTTATCTTTCTAACTCGTGTATAACATAGTAATTAGTGTTCAACATTCCGCAGAACTTCTCTTATTCTTTATGTTTTTGCAAAAGATTTTAAGATACATGAGTATTTTTATACTGTAATATTTCGCATGTCTACTAGTATAACTAAATCAGTATACAAATAGAAATATTGTTCTTAACTAGATGTTTGATAATAAGTCAATTTACTCTTTAAGGAAAGAATTAGCAATCAATTCCCTATTGTTGACAATAATTCAAAACAAGATGGTAAATTCACTTTAATACAATTAATCCGGCCTAAACATAAATTTGCAGTATAAATGGTTTTGAGAAAGAAAACAAATAGGTAGTGCTAACATTCTTGTAAGTGGAATACTAAAATTGATTACATATTATTTTTAGCTATATGGGTAAGGTACATTATTAATGTATACTAACACCAATTCAATTGTATAGTACTCAGATATAAAACCACAACTAGTAGGTATGATTAAAACAAAATTTAATGTTAACAAAAATACCGATTTGATTTCGATGGGTCTTGGTTTGATGTTTCCATTGCAGACTGCAGTATTTATTCAACTACTGTTATTAGCCAATGATTTTCGTCGAAAATGTCCATCTATTGTTGAAAATCACATCAATCTTGTATTTATAGTAACGATCTTTAATGGCAACTATACCGACAAATATTACTTTTTATTTCGAAGTGTTGTAGAATCTTGAAAATCGACTGTAGCATAAAAGTTGCAATTATTCAACTTCACAAATCACAATTCACTGGAATTGGCTAGATGGACCTCGATCGAATATGCGCATGGCGCGCCGAATTAGTGATAACAACAATATGGAGTTGTGGGGGGACCATCGAGATAGATAAGAATACTGGAGTGCGTACTCTCTATATCAGTAACGAGAAAAAAACGGTAAGGCGCGACAGCCGGCAATTGATGCTATCTCTTCCACTGTACGGTCTGTACGGCAAGAAACAGATTCAATATTGTACGCGGCTTATTATAATAGCATGATAAAATAATCATTTATTTATTTATTATTTTATCATGAATAATAGTACTTACAGTAGGTATGAACTATGGAATTATAATATTATTATATTATTACTTTAATAATATAATAAATTGTTCAATTACTTTTATTTACTGAAATTAATAAACGTACCTATAGGTAATAGATATAATAAATTTCTTGACCGGAATTTTTTGGAATAAATCAATAAATCAATTTTTTTTTTTTTTACAAACTGGTGGTATATAAATAAATACACTTTTTCCATGCAATTCAAAATTTTTTGGGTACCTACTTGTTTGTTATCGCCCCGCCAATTAGTGTGCCGTTATTATACCTACAATTATCGTATTTAGCTCGTGATTGATGATCTATTTTGGGAAATGGAAAAACTATTGTACATTTTATATTAAACCATATTAGTACACTGGTGGCTTTCGTTATTTTATTAAACTTTGACTTCGTTTGAAACCAATACGAAAAATTAATTTTTAATTTAAGATTCTGAGCGGATCGATGAATGTATTGATTTTACAATGTTGTGTGTGTTTTTTTTGTGTCTATGTACCCGAGAAAGTGTCAAAATAATGCTTCAATTTCAAACTTTGGGGGTGGTTTCCGATAGCAAAATGGATCTAGTTGGTGCATTGGGGAGGTTATTTTTTGAATTTCCCAATAGCTTTCAAAAGCGCCGGGAAAAACCAAAAAAAAAAATTAAGGAAAAACGGGAATTTTTACTCAAAACTAGTTTTCGACCAAATCGATTTTTTTATATGGTTGTAATTCAAAAACTAATCACTGTAAATACTTGAAATGTTCACCAAATGTTTATGCTAGTGTTATCTTTAAACAGTTAAATTTTCAAAAAATTTTGAATTTTTTTAAGTTATTTATAGACCACAGAAATTTTCGATTTTTTTTGAAGTGTCGATTAACTAAGGATTAAAAATACAACACTAAGTTTTCCATAAGTTTTCCTTCGAGTAGCTATAGAGAAAACTCGTAGCATCATTATAGGAAAAATTTTAAATGCGTTTGATTTTTAAATTTTTAGGAAATAGCGTAACGATAACGATTTATCCTCAAACGATTTTAAATATTTGTTATTATTCAAAAAGTATAAGTCATAGATACTTGAAAATTTTAC
>VUJU01005972.1:0-11868 GCA_009835225.1 Aphis craccivora
AAAAACTAACGAAAATCACTAAAAAGAAAGCAATAAAGCTGTATAAATCTTCCAAAAAAGCTTTAAAAAAATATCAAAAATAAGTTTTTAAAAAATATCACAAAAAAAGTATTAAAACTATTTATTAGTTCATTAAATTATTTTTTTAAAAAAAGAAGGTAGTAAAATAAATTTATTTACAATCCTGTTTCTTAACGATTTCTACTGTATATGAATATTTTAAATATTTAAATCTATTTAATATTTTTATAATAAAACAACGACAAGAAACATATATTGATTATTGATTATTTAGTAATATTAGAGATCAATTAATTCTTTTGATGCTAAATTCAATATTTTAATATAGTGTATGGAAAACTTTAATACTATTATAAATGTAGATATAAACAGAAAAATATAAAATATAAATTAAAAAAATATAAAAATAAAAATTAACACTTCATATACGTTTATTTAGAAAAGATTTTGAAAAAATGTAACAAAAATGGTCAAAAATGCCCAAAAACGCATAAATATACAAAAAACGCAAAATAAAAAAAAAAATGTTGTGCATGATAGTATAAACGGTAGCTGATATAGCTTTGTTTTAGAGCAATAGAAAATAAAGGTAAACTACCTATGCCTTCAAAATCCGTACTCTAGTTATCATACTTAAATAAAAATTTATAAATTTGTTTTATTTTATACTTTTATAATTTTAAAAAATTGTTTTCATTGATGGGGGCCCACAACCATGTATTGATCCCTGGGCCCTTGAAGGTCTTAATCCGGACTTGTGTTTATGTTTATATTTTTTATGAACAGTGATTTTCTTCGCTTACCACCTATGAGCTTTCCGCGTACCACAGGTTGAGAAGCGCTGTCGTATATAACTATATCATATTATAGTTCCATCAAAGGACGACGTAAGTACCTACCTATGTTTTAAACGGCCAAGTGGAATAAATATGTATGGTGTCATAATG
This sequence comes from Aphis craccivora, assembly GCA_009835225.1. Taxonomy (NCBI): domain Eukaryota; kingdom Metazoa; phylum Arthropoda; class Insecta; order Hemiptera; family Aphididae; genus Aphis; species Aphis craccivora. The sequence continues at coordinate 969 of VUJU01005972.1, forward strand.
ATTAGGTAATGAATATTTTATATTATTAAAAGGTCATTAACGACCGACAGCGCCATCTAACAACACTACCATCGCCGTCTATATAGACCTGCCTTAACATCGATTCGAAAAACGGGCGCTTTGAGTGTACAAAACGCCACGACAGAAATACGTAACAACAATAGCAATAATAATATTATAGTGAGCGGAGATGCTTGTCGCGCCCGCGTTGTCGTACTAGTATCCGTAACGCCCTGGCCGCGCATCGTTCCACCACCTCTCCCACGTAGCTGGCTAGGTCTACGGACGCTATTGAACTTTACTACACATTCTTACTATCAATCTACCGACGCCGCATGAACAATGATAACTCTTACTACTACGAAGGTGCCCGCTATCCGCAACACCCTGCAGGTAAACTTTGATATAATATCGTTCCAAACGTGATTAAAAATATAATTTTAATATTACTCGTTTATAATTGGTTAATACAGTCTGTTGGTTATTTGTGTACAATCTCGAAATAGGTACCTATCATAATGTAGAGTGCAAAAGTGTAAAATATTCATATCAAATAAGTAGGTTACCCGTACTGCAGTAATGCGGCGATAATAGTACATAATATAATCATTGTCCTATTATGCGTATTGCGTAATACTCTAGAAGGGTGTTATTTCGATTTTTGACAAAGATGCAAATCCGCATACTCTGTAATATCACATTTTATACATCGTTTACCACGTATCATATTTGTGAACGTAAACGAGGAATTGGATTCAGTTGGGGTTGCTGCACCGCCTGCACCGCGCGCCGTAGGTATATTATTATCTTATTTTTAGGGTGAGCTGCTTTAAATTAATAGAACACATAGAACTGTATAAGACCATTGTTTCTGCACCTCTTTCTAAATGAAAAATTAATATTTTTAAATACCCTTTATAGAGTTTATTATAATAAATCATTATTATTAATTGACATTTGACAAGTATAATAATATTTGATAAGCTATTAATAAAATATTTTGCAGTTTGCTGTGGTAAAATTAATCAAATAAATTGTTCTAAAACAACTAAAAATAAAAACTATTAAAGTCTTTATTAAATATTATTAAATATAATTGTTGAATTTTTAAATATGTCATAAGTATTTGTATATACCATAAAAAAGGATAGATAGGTACGTTAACGTTATTTCTCATTAAGTCATACTATACATGTATAAGATATGTTTAACATTATACGTAATTTTGACTAATTTTCTATGGTTAAAATGTATTCGTTTTACTATTCATATGTATTTAAATTATATTTTTATATTTTTTTAGTAAGCTCTACTTAAGTACATTTTCTTAGTTTTAACTGCAATATTTACATAAAAGAAAGCAATCATCACTATTCGGGTATATTACTTAGCAGTTAGCACTTACTAAACATAACAATCAAATATTCAATTAGATAACAAAAAAATAAAAAAAAATGGGTATAAAAATTAGAGTTAGAGATTAAGTAAACTAATTAAAAATTGATATATTTAGAATTACTGATAGTGATAAATTTAATTTTATTAGGAGCCAATTTTAATCATTGAAACCAGAACTTATTATGTTTATTTATGCCACTTCTTAAACTATGTAACGTTTACAAGTATGAAAAATAATACAAACAATTTTGACCTAAAATTTTTTTCCTTTTATTGCATTAAGAATAGTTTTTAAAACATAAACTAACTAAAATAAAAAATCTGTATCACAATCTATTGTATTTTTCATTAGTAAATATTAGAAATTTATCTTTCTTTTTTTTTTTTTTTTTTTTATTTTTTTATTAAAAATAAAGTATATTTACAATCTATACATAAGTGTATAATGAGTAAGTGTGGTGACAGTAAGTAAGTAATATATGAAAAGAAAAGTAATAATAACAAGAGAAGGAAGGCTCCCAGCAGTGCCACCTGACCAGTATCTTTCTTAAATAGTATACATGATATATATATTTATAATTTTTTTTTATTTTCGTGGTGAAGGATTATGAACATTTTTGGGATTCCCCTCATGATCACTAAATAATTCCGTCTTTTGATTAGAGACGGTATTAGGCATTAGCCCTTAAATATACGAGTATGTTCAAATAAATCAAGATATAAAATTTGTCATTTGCTTCAAATTTGTCTCGTGCAAAGCACATTTAGTTCTTATGCAGACATACAGTTAATAGTTATACTATGGTAGTAAGGTCTGAAGTATCCAAGTAGGTGTTCACGGAGCTTATTATTGAGTGGTTGTGGTCTCGAAGGAATGGTTTTCAGAAATGTATAAGTTAATTTTACTCTTAAACTATAATTTAAAAACGAGATTTCAACCTCTAATATTTATTTATAGTGTAATATAATCACACCCAATTCTGCACTCTGCAACATAATTATGATATGTAAATATGCAATAGAAATTCATAAATTATTAGGTACTTGATGAGTGAACCTGTCATGTACTCATGTATAAAACAAATACATAAATAATTGAGTAAACAGACTAGAAAAGATGTGGATTTATTTCTTCTAGAGTCTAGAGATACTCCACTGGCCACTTCAAGAATACATTTCGAATATAACGAAAATGAGCCTATCGAGGGCCTATAGCCTATACTTTTTGACTGTTTGTGGTGTAACGAACGGAGCCCTTGGGAAACCATTGCGGAGCCCCAGGGGCTCCGCGGAGCACAGTTTGGGAACCGCTGGCCTATAGAATCGCACGTTGAATAACAGACGCCGGTGTAGCGCGCAGCGTTTATTTTCGTATATACGCGCGGGCGCAAAGCCAAACATTTGATTATGTCAACAGGCATCTTGTACTATGATATTGTACCTAAACAACAATTTAAGTACATATTAAGTAATTGCGGATCGATAACTATTATTACCTAGTTGTGAATTAATATAGTCATAGTTATGAAAGTTCAAATATTTGTTACGCACCTTTATAATGTTGGTACATATATTATATATATATTTATTATATATATTATTATATATATTTGGTATATATATATCTGTATTATACTATAGGCGACAACTATAGATACATAATCGTTTAATAATATTTAAACAACAATTTATATTTTCGATTAGTTGTGCAGTACAATTGTAAAGGGACTTTATTAGGTGTCTTTTGATAATAATATAATATATATTATTATTTATATACCTACGTAATTTACAGCTAAACTAAAAATGTCTATAATTAGTCATTTACTGAGTATAATGAGATAAAACTAATTTTTGTTGACTTTGAAATAAGAATTTACCATGCCAATAAAAACGTTATTAAAATAAAACAATAAACATATCAGTTATATAAGATATTTATGCAATTATTTTAATAAGTTATTGCACATTATTAAAATAACTATTGTAAATATCTATAAATTATTTTAAATAATTGTAAATACTGTAATATCTAGATGAATTTAAACGATATTTTACTACTTAATAGTCTTAGAAATATTCAAACATAACACTTACGTCTATACAGTATATTTATTATTTTACTATATAAAAATATTATTATGTTATGTTTTTTAACAAAAATATAATTAGCTATATATATATATATATATATATATATACGTATGTATATCTGTATATCTAATGGATAACATATTTATTAATTATTATATTGTCATAATATAATGTTAATAATTATGTATAATATACCAACTTTATAAGTAGGTTTTTTTCTAAATATTGAACAAAATATTTTTAGTTTAATTAATAACTTTATTTAATTTTGTTTTTATAGAAGTTAACGCCGACATGGAAATGTAGAAGCCTTGCAACTGATGCCACGTTTGATATAAAAGTTTGTAACATTTTAAATACAATTAGAAAACCTTTGTAAAAATGTAATACATTTTGGGTTCTGAGTGAATTAGTAAATTTTAATAATATTTTGCTTTCTAATTTAACTAAAATTATTAAAAAATATTAGTAACGTTTATCTCTACATTTAAATGTTCTATTTTCTCATACCTATATATATAATATTAAATATAGTTACTTAACAAGTTTTTGGTATTCGAAAGTGTCGGTACTTCGTAATTTCAATTAAAAAATAAAGAGTGATACATAAAATATATAAAATATTAAAATATCAATTATGAAGACCATATATTTAAAAAATAATTTTTTACAATTTAAGGATTATTCTATGGTGATATAATATAAACTTCTTTTTTACAAATGAAATTCAAACTTTTTATAGTAAAATATTTTCAATCGGTAGATTTTGATTAAAAATGTTGATATATTTAAATCGAAAATATAGTAAATAGGTTTTACATACCTAAAATATAAAATAGATGTAATATTTAGTTAAGTTTTTATTTTTTTTTAAAATTATAAATTATAATACTCAGAAGATTTTAACAAATTAATAATAATAATTTTCAAATAATATAACTATAAAACCCTTATATTCTAAACCTGTTACTATAGATTATTATCCTAATAAGTATCTACAACTAGGTACTTAAAGTTCAATAATACTCATCGTCCTAATTCTGATTTAGGTATTTAAATAAAAATGTTTAAAATAAATTTACCAATTGATAATTTACAGTAAAAAAGGTGATTCTAATTTGCAAAATATAAGTTAATTCCACTACAGAATATTCTTTAAACGGTAACAAAAATATAAGTACTTGAAAATATAATTCTTAAATATATCTATTACCTATGTTCAAAAAAATTCCTAAAATTTGATTTTGAATAAATTTATGAAAAATTGTGGACGAAAATGTTTGGTAAATCATATCGTATATGTTTTACATATTATACAATTTTTAATAATCTTTTTGTCTAGTATTAACTGTTATTTCTATAGTTTCTACGAATGACCGCTGTTTACGAAGCCCATGTATAGAATGATATTAGTAGATAAAAAAGTTTAACTTTTTTAATATATAATAATTAAAACTTATACTTACGCTAAGTCTAAAATTACAATTTAAATTTCCAGATAAATAAATAATAGTATGATGTATTGATGTAATACCTTTGTCATCAATATTCTTGAAAAATAAAAATACAAAATGTAATTATTAAGTAATTTCCACTCTAATATACAAAATGTATTTTATTATTTCATAGACATGTATTAAAATGATAGGCAACTAATAATATTTGTTGGTGTATAGCCGTTCAAACTTCACAAATTAGAATCTGGACCTAGTACTACAGTAACCGTAAGTAAAGAAGATGCCATAAATTACTACAAACAGATGCAGTATATCAGACGTATAGAAACGGCAGCCGGTAACTTGTACAAAGAGAAAATCGTCAGAGGATTTTGTCACTTATACTCTGGACAGGTTGGTATTCGTATTAAAATATTTATTTTTAGCGTCTATCGATTTTATTAGCAGCGTTTTTGACGTATTTCTTTGGATATAAACATATAGGAAGCTTGCGCCGTGGGTATGAAATCGGCATTCCGCGAACAGGACTCAATAATATCAGCGTACCGCGTTCACGGCTGGACATACTTGATGGGTGCAACACCTGTTGAGGTGCTGAGCGAACTCACTGGTCGAATCGGTGGAATTGTTCGTGGTAAAGGTGGTTCCATGCACATGTATGGCAAAAACTTTTACGGCGGAAACGGCATCGTTGGCGCTCAGGTTAGTAGGTACCTATAATGATTTTTATTTTTATTATAATATAGTTAGAAACTATTTTTTTAAATTAAATCCTGTATTGAAAAACTATTACCAATTAATATATTATAATATCATTATTCATTACATTTCGACCTTTAAATAATAATTCGTATAATTCAACTTTAAGTTAATATTTTATTATATACATTTATCGTGGACTTTATAGACACAAAAGTGAAAAGGTATATTATATATATTGGTTACATGAGTGCAAAAAAGTGTGCACGCACTTGAATATTTAAATGTCTTATTGACTAGAATATAATTAGAAGTGGTACACATAAATATATTATATTTTTTAGTTTGTCTTCCTGCGTTGTAAACATGGTCAAGCGTACCTGGACGGCTGGACATTGTGTTATCTGCAAACGCTGTCTTACAAACATAACATTTTTATTTCCCATATTATTGTGTTATTTTTAATACTACCTATACAGCGTATTTTTATATTATAAAATTTAAAGTTAAAGTCGAAAGTCAAGGCTTTTTGATATTTTAATTTTTAAGTAATTTATGAGCATTTTAAAGATCACAATACAATTACAATACCTATTAATTTTCTAAATTTTCACAATTGATTATTTTAGAAATAAATAGTAATGCGTACCTAGTTATCGTATGCGTATTCTAGTTTCTACTGAAATATTTAATAATTTAATAAGTAATAACATAAATACATAATGTATAATATACTATTAGGGAAGTAGGTATAATAAGTATTACATGGAATAAACTATAAACTCTATATATTTATTTGACGTTCACTTAAACCACAACAGTCCCAAGTCCAAATGCCAAATGGTACATTTTACAGGAGAATAAAAAATAAACATTAATTAATACATTGTATGTTAGTTAGATAATACTTATTTTATTTTTCTTAATTTATTTGAGTAGGTAGGTCTATATCTAATTATATTGTCATATCTTTTCAGTTTTCATTTTACATTTTTATTTTTTATCTAACCGTCTTTCAAAGGACTTAAGACTATTTCTTTTTATAATTCCTAAAAAACAAACAAAGATGAGACTTTGAGAAATATTAAACATAATAATTAATAATATCATTATAGTAGATACTAGGTACCTACTATTAATTAATACAGAAATATATTATTGAAATATGTTTTTTAATTTAATAATACATACCTAGGTGGCTAGGTACCAGGTTAATAAAAACTAAAACTTTTTGTTTTACTGTTTGAATAAATAAATATTTTAATTAAGGACCTTTTATTTAATTTAACAAACTAGGTAACTATTAATTTTAATGAGTACATAAAAATAAAAAGGTAATACAATGTTTTTAATTCTACAAATAACTATAATATTAGTTAGAAATGACTTTTGTAATATTTATTCATTGTATCTGTATTATTAAATACTTATTTTTAATAAAATATTTTGGTATACGTAAACTAACTGTTAATACAACATTGCTATTAAAATATAATTAAAATAATATTTAGCTGTAAACGCTGTCAATATTTATAAATTTGTGGTCATAGTTTTTTTAGGAAGATCATCAAAAAAAGACAAAAGTATGATAGTTTTTTTCCTCAGCTATTTTTAATTTTTACAAATATTCATACTTTTATTTTATAATTTTTATTCTTTCCATGTAAAACTGTGAAACTTCAAAGTTAAATTTATTTTGTTTACTGTTGCTTAAAGTTTTTTACATAATAAACAAATAATTCAAAATTTCCAAAATACAAATAAATGGAGATCTTTGGGACTTAGATCAGTGTTTCTTAAACTGTGTTCCATAGAACCCTGGGGTGCCGCGAAAATCACTTCAGGGTTCCAAGAAACTTGAGCGCTTTTTTCAAAATTTTCAAGAAATTTACTTTAAAAAATCTAACTAAAAATTAGTAGTGGCTAGCAGAAGAAAAATGTTTTATGCATTAAAACTATTGAAACAGAGTAGGGGTTCTAATTATCGAACTGTAGTAACTTATTGTTGAAAGCTTAATAAAAATAGTTAACATTTTTAAAAAAAAAAAAAAAACCGTAGGGGTTCCCTGATTAAAATGGATATGAAAAAGGGTTCCACGGATAAAAAAGTTTAAGAAACGCTGACTTAGATTGAAGTAAATACCTAATAACTATATCCATGGATAGGATATTAAGATAACAAAGTTTTATAAATAAATTATTTTCATATAAGTTCCTACTGGAAATTATAACCTATATTGTCTCAATTATAAAAAATAAAAATACCTTTACTTACCTATAATGTTTCATATTTATTATTTTGATCTATTATTTTTGTTTAGGTTCCTTTAGGAGCAGGCGTTGCATTGGCTGCAAAATACTTGGGCACTGGAGGAGTATGTTTTGCTTTGTATGGAGATGGTGCTTCAAATCAAGGCCAAGTGTTTGAAGCATACAATATGGCTAAATTATGGAACTTGCCCTGCGTATTTGTCTGTGAGAATAACGGGTATGCAATGGGAACAAGTTCGGAACGGTCAGCTTCAAACACGTCTTACTACACCAGGGGCGATTATATACCCGGCATTTGGGTAAAAATAGTGTAACCAAACACAGCTATTAGCTAGTGTTCGTTGATATTTAAAGATTCGATTTAAATATTTTTTCTCAAATGATCGATAATAATTGATTAATGATTATAATTTGACATTAGAATAATTATTTTCAATTATTATTATTATCGTTTAGTAGGTAGTTATTTTAAATTTCCCATGTATATATTATATTCAACCCTATTATTTAAAAGAAATGTGCGAACCTTGATTTATCTTATATTTCTAGTACCTATAATTATCACTTATGTTCTATATTATTTATGTTATATGCTACCATAAGTTCAGCTACTTCGCCGTTTAAAAATGTAAACATTATGTGCTACGATCACAGGCTTTCTACAACCCCGTAATCTTCGTTTTTCAAATGCTTTTATCATGTGTCCAAATAATTTTCATCTATACTATCTTAGAAATTAAAAAATAATATTTATTTAAAAACATTGATCCTTTAGTTGGATGGACCACTGTCTACTGATGTGTTATCTATACTAGAAATTAATAACTCATCGTTAAGTTCAGAATGATGGTTGGTTGATGTTTGATCATGGTTTAACACTTCTTGAATTGGACATTTTAAAAAAAAGTAGCTATTTATTATTAGTAACTATATTGCCACTTTACACGGTACCCGCCGTTTTTCTTAAATCAAAATTTTCCAAGGTGTTTTGTCCGTAAGTCTGAAAACTGGAAACTTTTTTCCGAACGCCTTTTCCTGACGAAAAATTAAAAAAAATTGTAATTATGATGATCTATACTGTGGCATATTTTCTATATATTATATTTTATACCTTAAACTAAAATACAACTATAATAGTTGTAATAATAGCAATAATTGCTATACCTACATTCTAATCATTTATTCCGTGCGTTAGATTTAGTATTTACAAAAAATTACGGGTATCATGCCTTTATCGCACTTTTCCGTCGTTATAACGACATATTATACTTTTTTAATATTTAATTATTACCTATTCTAAATCGTTCACTCTGTTATTATAAATTTTATTAGTTCATTTTTATTGTATATGCGTATTATAATTTATCGACTTTAATAATGATTCGGGGAAAAGGAGTTCGGAAAAAAGGTTAGGTACGAGTTACAATGTAACTTATAACTAGTAATAAGTAAACAAAATACTTAGCAAGTTAAGTAGTTATATGACTTTAGATATGATCATAGAAATATGCATTTTAAATGATAAGATTTGATTTAGTGAGATATTTTAAAATTGTACAAGTCAACGATATTATGAACACCGCGAAAATCATAAATTTTAAAATAAAGAAAAAATATCGTAAATGGCTGAGCTATCTAGTGGTGAAAGTAAGCAGTAATGCGGAAAGTTCTACACGTTAATTCGTTTAAATATTGAAAACTATAACAACGGATTATGTATATGACGCTGCTATTATCGCTAGAGCTCGTTAACCATTAATATTATTTTGATGCTTGTATCTACAATTCAAGATAGTGATCTTAAAGTTTGTGATAGACTGGCCTAACTATCTTTATTAATTTATGGTTATACCTTAACTGGATAGTCCTCTCGGGTTTTTAAATCTTAATATTATTGGTTGGTGGCTGTTGACTTGTTAATTATAACTTATAAGGTATAAAGTTATAACATGATATAGATATAGTTTATAATTAAAACAAGTTTAACCAAAATTAATACCTACAAATAATTTGCAAATATTCATGCTTTGACGATTTTTTGTCAATATTTGAACTTAAAATGTTAATAAAAAAAATTGTGCCTATATATTCTTATAATTTTTTAATCTCTATAAGAATAACTTATGAGGAACTTTGTATTAAATTTTCAAGTATTTTCATTGGGCCAAAAAAATTTTATCGACACTTCAAAAAAATTTTTTTTAGAAAAATTGACAATTTCAGTTGTCTATAAATAGCTCAAAAAAAGACAAAATATTTTGAAATTTTAATCACCTTAAGAAAACTCCAATCTAAATAACTGGTAAAATTTTCAAGTATCTACGACTTATACTTTTTGAAAAATAACAAATATTTAAAATCGTTTGAGGATAAATCGTTATCGTTACGCTATTTCGTTAAAATTTAAAATTCAAACGCACTTGAAATTTTTCCTATAATGATGCTTCAAGTTTTCTCTATAGATACTTGAAAGAAAACTTATGAAAAATATTGTATTAAATTTTCAACTCTTAGCTATTTATACAAAAATTTTTATGAATTATACCTACAAAATAAATTGCAAATATTCATGATTTTGACGAATTTTTGTCAATATTTGAACTTCAAATACTAATAAAAAAAAATTGTGCCTATGTATTCTTATAATTTTTTAATCACTATAAGAATAACTTATGAGGAACTTTGTATTAAATTTTCAAGTATTTTCATTGGGCCAAAAAATTTTATCTACACTTCAATTCTCAGAAAAATTGAACACTTCAGTTGCTTATGAATAGCTAAAAAATTTCAAATTATTTTGCAAATTAAATCATGTAAAGAAAGTGCCATATCTAAATAATTGGTAAAATTTCTACGGGTTAAGTATCTACTAGGTAAAGTATCTACGACTTATACTTTTTGAATAATAACAAATATTTAAAATCGTTTGAGGATAAATCGTTATTGTTACGCTATTTCGTAAAAATTTAAAATTCAAACGC